>JAOTRH010175427.1:0-12223 GCA_034768845.1 Heliamphora exappendiculata | reverse complement strand
ATATTAAATTTATATAAAAAGAAAAAAGTCTAAAAGGTTAAAAGCCTTTAGGTGCTACCAAATAAGGCTTTTTAACTTTTTAAAATTTAAGCAAAAAGTAAAAAAGTTTAACTTAAAGCCGGTTACCAAACGATGCCATAATTTACTTTTAGGTTTTATGGCTAAAATTACAAATGTTTATTGTTAAAGTTACGAAAATATTTAAAATATTAAATTAAAAGTTGTGAATTATAAAAAAATGTGATTTTTGTAATGAGTTTTATTGCTAAATTTATATTTTTTGTGGTGGTTAATTCATGAACCTGTGTGGTTTAAATTTTAATTATGACTCTTAATTTGTAATTTAACTATGAATATGCATAGTGAAATTTATAAAATACATATCATACACCCAAAAATAGATTGTGTATTAAGGGTCCAATTAGCAACTAAATTAATTTTTTTTTTTTTTAGCTGAAAAACTAAATTTGATTTAAAATAGGTCGTTTAATAACATAATTTTAAACTAGTTTTTTTTAAGTAGGTTATTTGTGTAAAAAGATAATTTTTTACTTTTTGTTCAAATTGGGCAATTTTGTCTTTCTAAATATTTGATATTAACAATTATATGCAATTGATATTAGTAGTAAATAAATTATGAATAATGGGTATTATTAAATTTTAAAAGTGATTGGAGTTTTAATAAAATATCTAGGAATTAGTGTTTTGATTTGATTTTTTTATTTTTTAATTTTTTTTACTTTTATGCCAAACTGACCGTGTTAAATTTTTTACTTTTTTAGCGAAAAGCCAAAAAACAAAAATTGCCAAACGGCCCTTAAAGCTTTTCTTCAAAGCAAGAGTTTCCACGCATGTTTTCAATGAATTAAAGTTTACTTCTAGATGATTAAAGATAATCAAAGTTTTTATTTGTTTATTTATTATTTGCCACACCAAACAAGCTACCTAATTTATTGGGTTCTCTTGACCCACCATTTGTTTGAATCAACTATAATGTTAACAAAAGAAAAGAAAACAGTATGAAGTGGAGATGTTATCCATTGGAGGAAAAGCCTTCAACCAAAGGAAAGCATGCTTGTACTTTTGAGAGAGAGAGAGAGAGAGAGAGAGAGAGAGAGAGAGAGATTTGACTTGGAAATAACTAAAGAAAAGCATGTTTTGTGTGTCTAATGAGAGACAAGGAGAGAGACAATTGAGCTTGTGTTTAGCTAGTTTTTTTTAGGAATTTTTTGTTTTTTTGACACTTTCTTTTGTAAAAAAATAAATATAAAAAAATGTAAAAAAAGTCTATTAATTACAGTAGAAGGCCAAATAACTAAACTTTTTAAGAGGCTTTTAAGCAAAAAAATTTTTTTTAAAAATTAGGCCAAACATAGGCTAAGTTGAAAAAAATGTATATATATATATGCGCGCGTGTGTGTGCGAGCGCATGCGTGCGCTAGCAATTAAGGCGTGATGCGTATATAATGAGTTATATAAAATAATAAGTCAGGCATAAATCAAAATTCACATGATTTTTGAACAAAAATTTACATGATTGTTGTTTGATTTTGTTAATTTTTTATTAAAATTTTTAGAATTTTATCAGATTTTTTACTTTTAAAAATCCTTATGTATATTATAGGCACTGTTCGGCTATTTTAAAATGTTCTCTCTCTGTAAAATTAATTTAAACACTCTGTTCGGATTACTTAAAATGAGCTTTTATCGAATAAAAAATACCCACTTAAAGCCTACATCAAAACCTTTCATTATCTCAGATATTTTTACCTTTTAACCTTAAAATAGAAAAAAAATTTATTATTCTACCCAAACAAAAATTTTATTTTATTTTTATTATATAAAAGTAACTTTTCATAACACTTCAAGTAATTTCCCATTTTTGTCTTTTTATTTATCCAAAAAAAAAAACTCAACTTTTAAACATTCCAAACAGGCCATTGGTTGGGATTTATTTTTTTAAGCATGGGCTAAAGCCCAAAGACGAAGGAAGGCAGGCCCTGGGCCTAGAGAGAACCTGGTATTACACTCATGGATCAAATAATCTGCCACTTAAGTTCATGCTTATATTCTTATGTTTCTCAATTTTAATGCATTATTAATTATTAGGTGATGTGAGAGTTTCAATTAATGAAAATATCAAGATATAATTCAATAAAATTAATTTAAAATGGCTTTAACTGAAAAACCTAACTTAAAGTCTGGTTATCAAATAAGGCTTAATTCTCTCTCCAAAGTAAAAGGGATTTAGCTTCGCTGAGACTAAAAAAAACATTTGAAAGAGTGAACGAAAAAGATGAAGACGAAATAACGAAAACTTAGAACTCTTTCTTTGTATCTATTCTATAATATAAAAGAAGAACACAATTAAAGTAAAAAATTAAGTTGATCGAATATCGATAACTTTTTTAACAAATTACATTTGTGTTAATAAAAATAAACTGTAATTTTTATTTTATTATTTATTTTATCAACACATATCTAATTTGTTAACATAGTTATTGATATCCGATCAATTTATTTTTTTATAATAATAATATATATATTTAAAATAATAAAATAAATAATTTAAATTATCAAAATAAATATATTTAAAATCTAAACAAAATCCAACTAAACTAATTCAAACCTTCACAAAATTGAAGAGAAGCCGAACTCATTATAATAAGGAATAGATAGCTCTGTTAATGATACATCAATAAATGAGGATGAAGGCGTTGACAAAACAAAAGCATCATGACTTGCAATGCGTTAGGATCTGGATAACATTTTCGTGACTTTTTAACTCTTTTTGGGTTTATTTATTTATTTTTTATTATTTTGATTATAATTTTTTATTCTTTCCATTCCTAGTTATAAAATAAATATAAAAATATAATCATTCTAATTAGAGTTGAAAAAAATTTATTAAAAATAAAAAAAAGTTTTAAATGGCTTTTTAAGGCTTTTTCTCTTATATGAATTTTTTTGTTATTTAGTTAATTTTTTTATTTTATTGATTTCTCCTAACAAAAAAAATTTAAAAAGTATTTTAATTTGAATTAACATACAAAGATTCCCTAAAAACAAAAACAAAAAACTATATAAAAAAATAATTTTTTTTAAAAAAAAATCCAAAATAGAGCCTTAGAAAAGAGAAAGAGACATGCATACACAATCATGGCTCAGAATGGATAGAAAATATTACTGGCAATTCAGAAATGGATAACTTATGATCTTTTCTTATCAAATTCTCAATTCACAGACACGCACATATATGTATATTGGCTCAATATCCATGTGCAACATTTGGAGCTCTTCCAAGTACAACAACTTCCCTTAATTGTACATAGGGATACCTCTTTTTACATATATACGCCGTATAGCTAAACTTACTTATTTGTTTATAAGTAAGTTTGATTAAGTTAATTTTTTTATTTTTAGTAAAAAAATTTTATTTAATCAAATTATTGTACTTTTTAGACTTCTCTCATTGAGACGAGTCAGAAAAATAAAATTTTTTGATTAAAATATAAAAAAATTTCAAAAAATATGAAAATAAATAAAAAATAAACAAATAAGTTAAATAAACAAGTTTATAAGTAAAATAAACAAATAAGTTAATAAGCAAATTCACCAAACGGGGCCATACAAAATATTATATCAGCATGTTGATGTAATATGCTCATTTAATATATGTATAATATATGTTTTTTTTTAATGTGAATTATGTTAATGTACGGTAACTATTGCTAATGACGAACATAGAATTTTCGTTTAGAAGGATGAATAGTTTTTATAAATTCTTAAGGGGCGAATATTAAGTTTTTAAAAATTCTTGGGAGGCAAACAATATAATCTTGTAATATTTAGATTAATAGTACTATAATTATAATTTTTTTTCAATTTAGGGGAGGAGTTCGTCGCCATCTATCCCATTGGGATTGTCTATGAGTACAGCTTCTTAGGCTTCTTAAAATTATGAATACATTTATGCATATATTGATTGAACACACCATATATATCAACATACTGACACGACGTTCTCTGCATGTTAAGCCTATGTTTGGCTAAGTTTTTTTTAAAAGTTTTTTACTTAAAAATTTCTTTAAAAGCCTATTAATTTGGTTTTCTGTTAAAATCAATTTACTTGTTTTTATATCTTTTTACATATATTTGTTTTATTAAAAAGTTAAAAAACTAAAAAATCTATAAAAAAAAAATTTAAATCAAACACAAGCTAAATAACTTATCCTCACCAACCTTCAATATTTCACATCTTATCTTTCATGATAGAAGGCATGCTTGTCTAATGAATCATGAGCGCATGCATGATAAAGACAAAAGAACTAGCCAGGTCATTTGAATATTAGGCAACGGTTGGAATAATAATATATTTGTTTTCTTTTATAGGAAAAAAAATTATTTAGTTAACTTATTATAATTTTTTGATTAATTTGATCGAGACGAGTTAAAAAAATAAATTTTTTTTGATACAAATATGAAAAAGGTTTAGAAATCACAAAACTAAGCAAAAAAAATTTAATAAGTCAAATTTTAGGTTAATTATTTTTATTTTCAGCCAACTTTTTTTTATCTTTTCAAACCTAACCAACCAAACTGAACTAAAATACCCACAGCAGTTTGGTTTGATTCTTTTTTGTTTTTCTTGAAGAGGATAAATATACCCAACAGTCCTAGTTGAATAATCCATCCTCCACTATTAATTACTACAGAAAGCAACAGGGAGGTATGGGCTCTGTTTGGTAGACTGAAAAAAAAAAACTGTTTTATGTCTTTAGGTGTCTTCATAGTAGTGTTTGGAATTTATGGGGGCTTATTAGCCTTAGGCTTTACATGTTTTATTTGCACTCAGATTCTGCTAATAATCGATAAACTATTTTGGGATAATGTTCATCTAATTTAATTGAATTTAATTTGAGAAAAAAAATTTTAAAAATAAAATAAAAAGTCATGATGAATAGAATTCTTCTAATGGTTATCTTCTAGGTTATCTTCTCTTTTTTATAAACTGTAGTATAATAATTGCGTTACAAATAACAAATTTTCATCAATTAAAATATTATTATTATTCTGAATAATTAGAGACACGATGAGAAAAGAATCCAGAAATTCAAGTAATAATTTTATTTTTTTGATTAATATCAAACATTAATAGCTGTCAAAAGTATATTTGTAATGTTTATTTTTTAAAAATATATTAAATTCAATATCCTGCATATTTAATATTCTACGTAATGTTATAGTTGAAAAGCATACTATTTGCTAACACTTGGGTAATGACTTTGTAATGTCAAAGGAAAATCTGATTAAAAAAAAAAGTCAAAAGAAAACGACAGAAACAAGTAATTAAATTTACCTTATTCACTTTATTTTAATTGTATTTATCTTTTTTTTTTCAATAGATCTTTTATTCAAACATAATAATCTGAATTAATTTCCAAGAGGGAAGGAATCGTGCATGTAATATTCTAATATGCTTGGTTTCTTTTATTCAAAAAAAAAAATGAAGAAAAAAAAAAAAAAGGAAACATACGAAGATAGAGGTTTGACTAAGGCATAGTGGGGAATAGCTTTTTTTTTTATGATTTTTTTTTTGTTTTTTGGTAAAAATTTTTATATTAGTTTAAACGATGATATTTTTAAAATTCTTCTCATTATAAAAAATTAAAAAACTAAAAAACTTGATTAAAAAGTAAAAAAAAAATTAAATAAGACGAAAAAGTCACTCTAAGCTTTTATGTGACTTTTTTCATCTTTAGTGAATTTTATTTTTAATTTCTTTCAAAATTGTTAGATTTTTTAATTTATTTTATTATGATGAATCGAAAAAATAAAAATTTAATCTAAAAAATAAAAAAAAATCATAAAAGACAAAAAAAAATTCATAAAAAACTACTAAAAAACTAAACCATACAGAGCCTAAATGTATCATTAATGAGGTGGCTAGATGACGCGGATGTACATGCATTTTTTTTTAATTGGATTAAGAGATTTGAAATGAACTAAAAAACAAACCAGATTCATCATTTAAAATTTTATTTTCTCGAATATCTAATATCATATATATCAAATTGGTCGAAAGGATTAATTATTTAGATTTTATGTAATTAATAGTTTCAATCCGTAAAATAAATTAATTTTCGCTTTGGATTATTTTTGCTTCTTATTGAATGGCTAAAAGGTTCTTCAATTCTTATTTTATTTTTTATTTTTTATTTTTATCAAGTTTGATACAAATAATATCATGGTACTTATATATAATCTTATTTATTATCTAATGGTATTAAAAAAATTAGACTTTTGGGCACGTGTGATGTACGCTCAATTTATTTTATTATAATTTAATTTTTGCTGATATTTTTTAAAAAATTATAAAAAATGATATATTTTGAATTTAATTATATAGGAAGTTATGTTAGGGTGGAAAGTTAGGATGAAATGGTAAGTTATAAGTAATTATTTTTAAAAATTACACATTTATTTTTTATTCATTTAAAAAATTATCATTTATATCTTCAAGGATCATGGAGAAAAAACTAATGTCACGGTGCTTCACTAGTTTTTGTCTATACTTTTACTAGTTTTTTTTATTATAATAGTATAGATACATGTAATCTTTATCTTATTTATCCTCTTATCTTATTAATTCAACCTGACATAGTAATGGTTCCGTTGGGAATAATTACTTATTTACTTATTTTATTTTGTTAAATTTTATTTTTATCATTTAATTAATCTATTATACTTTTTGATTTCTTCCATTAAAATCAACTGATAAAATAAATTTTTTTATCAAAATATAAAAAGAATTCAAAAAAAAACATAATTAAGGCAAAATAAGCCTATATATAAACTAAATTTTATGTTACTTTTTTTTATTTTTAGTGATTTTTTTTATTTTTTCATCAAAAAAATTACTTTTCCAATTTTTCCTATCTAAACAATTGTAAAAAGTAAAAACAAAAAAAACAAAAAAAAAACAAAATTTTTGAAATTTATCCCAAACAAGGCCATTAATTGTAGCTTAAAAAGGCTACATTCGTGCAAAGCGCGTGCTCTCCCTCCACTTGCATGTGTTCGTGACAAGTTTGTTTTTTTTTTTTTTCAAGCATTTTTACGTGAATGTTTATCATTATTTGTATTTATTCATTTAATAA
Organism: Heliamphora exappendiculata; assembly: GCA_034768845.1. Lineage (NCBI taxonomy): Eukaryota > Viridiplantae > Streptophyta > Magnoliopsida > Ericales > Sarraceniaceae > Heliamphora > Heliamphora exappendiculata. The sequence goes on along the minus strand of JAOTRH010175427.1, from coordinate 5,063 downwards.
TATATTATCTAGAAATATAAAAAGGAGAGATTAGCAAACACTTTTTCAAACGCCGTCACATAGTTTGACAAAAAAATTTTAAAACATACTATTTAAGTAATGAAGTTTTAAATAAACCTGCTTTTATGCATTTTACACGTAGGCATAAACTTGGTTCGTCCATGTTATGGCCATCTTCTTCTATATATTATATATATATAATATTTTATGGTGTTCGGATCAATTTATATACAATCAGTAGCGTAGTTAAAAATTTTATTCAGTTGTGTTATTTAATAAATTTTAATCATGTCAACTTTTTAATTCTATATAATCTGTCAAAATTAATTTTAAAAAAATACACTATAATATTATATATTTCTAATAACTTCAAAAATGGTATTCATAAGGGTTAATTCCATGAAAAAACAAAGTTTAAAATTGTTAATATTATTAGTTTAACTTTTTTTAAAGTACAAAATATATCACAACTATTATAAATCTTCAACAACTTGTAATTTTTTTGAAATGTTAACCCCCATCTTATACCATATGTTTAATATTTTAGTGGTGTTAATATTTTATATGCTAAAAAATTTACATATTTATACAAAAAAAAAATTAATAGAGTGGAGGCGACTCCCATTCATGCAATATAGGGAATCACTTTCACCATCCACTAGCGGTGAATCCTAGAGATAACAATTTTCTTCGCCTTGGCCCACCCCCCACATGTCTCCGTCTCGTTATATATGAATTTTTTCTTTCACGATAACAAATAGGGTGGGAATGATATTTGTTTCCCCTATCTCATTTTTTGCTATTTTCTCAATATTTTTTCTTGTTCCTACTCTAATCAAATAAAAAATGGAGATAGGAAACCTCATCCCGAGCCCCGCCCTACCCCATTGCCATTCTTAGTGGGTCCAATTAAAATCAAAGTAAAAGTTTGTATGAACTAACTCCAAAAAATTAATAAAATTTAAAAAGTTTCGAATCTATATCTTAAAATAAGAAAACTCTCAAGTTTCTGCCCTTAGACCACTATATATCTTATCTCTCAAGATTTAAAAAAATGCATGGCACACTCTTCAAGCTCTATATATACATGGCCATTCCTTTGACTTCAGACACGCCTTTCATGTCTCTCCTCACTCTCTCTTTCTCACATCCACCACTATAGTGACTTATGAGTTGCTTTAAGAATATGCCTAAGAAAGGAGAGGATGAAGGAAGGAAAAGAGCTCCAAAGGGGCACTTTGTGGTGTATGTGGGTAGTGAATTGAAAAGGTTTGTTGTTCCCACTTCCTATTTAAAGAACTCTTTTTTTCAGCAACTCCTGGACAAAGCTGCAGAAGAGTATGGTTTTCACAACCACAACAAGATTGTTCTTCCTTGCCATGAGTCTACCTTCCAAAGGGTCACTGGAGTTTTGGCCGACCGGCCAGCCTTAAGTTTAGAACATCGTTTGCATTCGTTTGTCAATAAATTATGTTGTGTTTCCCCGCCCGCGCATGTCGCTTTTATCAATTGAATGATCAAGTAAAGTGTTAGAGCATACTCTCAGGTTAGAGCATCTCTAACGATGTGATTTGGTGAAAGTGCGAGCTAAAGACAAACAGTGGGAATGAAAACTGTCAAAATGTTATATTTTACTAATGTTACTCAAACGGTGCAAATATGTTATTCTTTTAATTTTCTCACAAAAGATGTCAAATAAAAATGTTATGAGTCTTATTAGGAGGGAGCGTGGGCCAATTCAGAAACTTTGCTAGAGGGGGGCCAAAAAATAAGGCTAATTGACAAAATTCCTACTTATTCACATAGGCTTAATTTCTTTTTCATAATCCTTTAACACATATTACTCCGCAACAAAACAATATTTTTATTTGTTATCTGAACTCTTACTGAAATTTTAAAGTTTATGTTAACGTCTAGATTTTGCCTATGATTGGCTTAGCTTTTTTTAAAAACTTTTTACTTAAAAGCTTTTAAAAAAACTCATTGGTTTGGCCTAAATTGACTTTTTCTACATTTTTTATATTTATTTTTTTATTAAAAAAAAGACCCAAAAACCAAAAAACTAAAAAAAAAAAGCTAGTTATTATTTTGTTGCTGAGTCATTATTTTGTGTTATTTCTCGGTGAGTGTCAAGCCCCCTCTAGCTCCTAATTAGTAGTTCCGCCCATGCAAGAGATGCAGACTCAAACAATCTTGTTAAATTTTGGAAATTAATTGCTAAACAATCCCGCACAAGGTTTAGCAATGTAAAAATTTGACAGCTGTTATATCTATTCATTGCAGAGCTCTTTCTTGGCTAGGCCTCTTAGTAGTAGTGGTTTTTATTTTTTTTAATATCTCAAAGTGTTTATATCAGTTTATATGTTTTTCATTTAATTTTTATGAATCAATTTTACTATTTATTATTGAAAAATTCAATTAAAATTGACAAAATTAATAATATTTAAAAAAATTTGAACATGAGCCTTTAAAAAAAATTAACATGACCCACAATTAATCTTTCTATAAATCTATAAATTGCCCATCAAGAAATTATCTTATATTCTTTGGCTAGGAGGTGGCACATATGGAATTGAACTAGGACCTAGTTAGGGGTAAAAATAGATCAGATCAATAATTACAACTATAACCTATTTTGTCTACTTGTAAGGGTTGGTGCTAGAAGGCCTCTCTTTTTGCTTTCTTGACTTGCTGCAAGGGAGATTTATGCACTTGGTACTCTTTTTTTTTTGGTCTTTTGTGAACTCTATGCTTTATGCCATGTCCGTATGAGATGATTATTTATTTGTATATTTTAATTAATTTATTTTTATTTTTAGTAAATTTTTTTATCGTTTAGTTAAACTATTTTAATTTTCGACTTATCTCATCGAAACGAGCTAAAAAAAATAAATTTTTTTGATCAAAATATATAAAAAAAAGTCTAAAAAATACAAAAATAATCCAAAATAAGCCAATAAACCAAATTTTATATTACTTATTTTCGTCTTTAGTGAACCTCTTTTTATCTTTCGATCAATTTTTTTTTTTTAATTTATCTCATCGAGACTATTCAAAAAAGTATGCTATACAAAAATATGTTATTATAACCCACCAAGGTAATTCAACGGTTTAAAATCGTCACTGGAACCATGTGTAAACTCGAAGGTTTTGTGCTCGATTCTCACTGGAAGAGCCCTAACTTAGTCGATATTTGTGATTTGCAGGTAATTAAAAAAATATCCAAAAATTTACGCTTTAAAAATAGGTACAAAGGGCCATTACCTTAAAGTGGTTATTTTTTTGTCATAAAAAAAAATTGTGCTATTACACTTGTATAAGTCTTCAAATACAGTTTTCAAAACAAGTATGGACATGAAAAACAATTTGAAATCAAAAAATATATATAAAAACAAATAAAAACTAAAGAAAAACAACTCAGAATTAATTTTAGAAACCAACTTAAAACTTTCACTCTTGTGTGATGATACCCACACTAGTAGTGTGTGTCATTGGTGTTGTTGCTTCTTGCCCCTATTAATTGTTCATTTTCTTAAGATAATAAAAGCATCAACACTAGAAAAATTTTAAGAAAATAAAGATGATTAACATGACTTGTTGCTTTTGCTCCTCACTGATGCACTCCCTGCCTCTGCTAGTTCCTTCACTGATGGACTCATGTCTTTGTCAGCTGCCTTCACTAGCTAGCCCACCCCTAGCTTTGCTACTTCCCCTCACTACATGAGATGGTACAGCTATATACCTTTGCTTTTGCCCCGCATTACAGTTCTTACACCTTACCCACTTGTTGTACCTCTGACCTCTACCAACAGGCCCTGTTAGGGTTAAATGTTAGAATTTTGTTTACTTTTCTCTTTTTTTAACATTTTTTATTTTTTGACTAAATTTTTTTATTTTTTTGGATTGTATCCAAAAAGTTAAAAATCTTGATAAGAAGATAAAAAATAATCCACTAAAGACGAAAGTAAGTAACATAAAATTTGGCTTATTAGCTTATTTTGGCTTTTTTTTGTTTTTTTTTTGAATTTTTTTTTAATATTTTGATCAAGATTTTTTATTTTTTAGCTCGTCTCGATGAGATGAGTTAAAAAGTATAATAGTTTGACTAAATTAAAAAAATTCGCTAAAAATAAAAATAAACAAAATCAAATAAGTAAATAAATAATTATTCCAAACAAGGCCATATTTTCTTGTTTTTCCCTTGACTAGTCCTCTCTTATAAGTTTTCTGAGAGTCACCAAAACTCGTTACAATACTTAGACCTCAATATTTGGGAGGAGAGTTCGAATAATATAAAAAATTAAGTTCAGAAAAGTGTCATTGTATTTAGAGTATAAAGAAAATAATTTAGAATTCGGTACTAATAATACCATAGAAGTAGTATTAGTTATCCTAAAAATAATTTGAATTTTACTAAACTATTTGTCCAAATCCTTAAATATAAAAGCGGTACTAATAATGACTACTTTTGTTTAGTAAATCATTCTATCTCCTTAGTTCTATCCCCCTCCCTCAATCCCAACAAACATCACCTTAGGGTACCCAGGCTAATCTTGAGTAGCCATCCAAGCACGGCCTTTGTTTAAGAAAATATTTTTTTGTATAAAAAGTGTCAAATTCAGAATCTTTTACTATGCAAATTTCTTGAGAAACGAAGTTATAGCCTTTAGTTCCTTTATAACTAAACTAATAGTTTAGGGGTGGGGAGGGTATAACCAACTGAAGGTTCTCACCCCAGAATGAAATGAGTGATTTCGTAATTTTTGATTTGTGAAGATATGTTGTTAGTTACTTGCTCATTAGTTAGACATAAAATACAATGTTAAAGACATAAATACATTTTTTTAGTTGTTACAATGTTATAATGTCAAAAAAAAAATGACAATATTGGTCCATTGTTCAATATGTCCACAACTTTTTCCCTCTATTTTTAAACTCTATTAATTTCTTATATCTCTTTTAAATATAACCATAGCCATAAGATATAAGAAATAGCATTGCCAAATCTTATCCTAAAGTGTTTGACAAAATTTTTTTAACAAAAGGACTTTTTGTCAAGACTT
>JAOTRH010175406.1:0-12224 GCA_034768845.1 Heliamphora exappendiculata | reverse complement strand
GGGGGAGGGGGGAGGGGGATGACGGAGATGAGTTGGGTGGAGCGGGAGTCGATGACGGTGACGCTGCTGCCGGCGGCGTAGGCGAGGAGGCCGGAGGGGCTGAGGTCGGCGGATCCGCCGTTGTTGCGGGATGGTGGGCCCGGGAGCATGCAATCCCATGATTCTTGAGGTGGTCTTTGAATCGACATTGTTGATGGGTTCTGTGTTCTTCGAATTCTTGCAATTCAGGTGCGATGTGAATTATATATAGATTTGTGTATGCGAATACGAATTCGAACGAAATAGAGAGACAGAGAGACAGATAGATTTAATCATATATATATATATATAGATAGATGTACATATAGATTTAATAATATACGAATGAAAATCACATTGTTTAAAAAGCCTTTCTAACTTTGAAAAGAAAATTACACTTGCATATTTTAAATTAATTCGAATGGTATACGCATTGCTGGGCTCATATCACTAGTTTAATTTACTTCTATTCGGCTAAATTAAAAACTACCGTTTATTTAATTGGCCAAACAAGGTGTGTAAATATTTTTATTCATATTTTTTGGAAAAAAGTAATTATTTTATTTGTTTAAGGTGAGAAAGTTAACTCTATTTATGCTAACGAAATAGAATAAACCTGAAAAATAAAAAAAGACATTTTTTATCAAATGATAATTTTTTATTTGGCTGAGTATAAAAAAATTAAATAACTGAGGGACGAAATAGGTAATACTAATAATTGAGTGACAAAATAAAAAGAAATAATCATAGTTTGGGGAATAAATATAAAATTAACTATTTTTAGCATGGTAGTTTTAAAATACTCACCACTTACTAAGCACACACAAAATAAAATAAAAAATATTACAATTTTATCTTGCATTCAAATTACCAAAATAATTCTTAATTTTTAAAACTCTAAAATTTTTCTACCACCACCTTCTGCCGTTGCCGCCAGCTCCACTCTAACTTTTCTATCCAACAACTCCTCTCTCCACATGCGACGCAATTCCTACCAACCCATTCTTTCTCTCTTCCCTACAATCTTAACTTCTCATTCTCTAAACCTTGACGGCAAGATAGTATCCGGTCATGATACGCGCGAACTAAGGATAAGTGAACGCCATTATAATTCGAACGAAGGCCATACATTTGGCTATAGTTATCTGAATGAAGGCCCTACAATCGGTTATGATAAGTCAAATGGTAGTTGAAGGTGTCGAGAGAAAGAATGTAAAAACATAGGAAATGAGATGGTGGGCAATGCAAAGAGGAGCGGTCACATGAGCTAGGATTATGGCTTGCAATAAAAATGGTGGTGGGTTTTAGGGTGGAGGGAAGCGGCAAAAAATAGCATAGTGAGAGAGGAGGGTGTGGGGCAACCATAGAGGTGAGGTGGAGGCAAAAGATGCGAGAGATGAGGAAGATAGGGAGAACAAAAAATATATGGAGATGAGGAGATAGGTGAAGGAGGTGAGGCGATGGAATTAGCGGCGGCGGTGGCTGCCAGTGGTGGGTGGTGGTGGGTTGGTGATTAGGGTTAGGGTTTGGAGGTTAGTGTTAGGATTTAGATCTTAGGTCAGTTTAGCAATTCATTTGAAAAACACTCAATAATCTTTTGTCACATTTCATTCCATATAAAAAGCTTTGCAGTTAAATGTTTAAAGTCATGGATAGACGATTTGAAGTGGTTTAGAGTTTGGATGCTTGTACTAGAAGATTTGTCTAACGGATTGATGGACAGATTGATATAAATTGATAGACAGGTTGATACGGATTGATCACCAATCGATCAGTGGTCAGACCGATTGATCGGTCTTCACAATTACTGCAAACATCAAAAAACATATTGATATGGATCGATCACCAATCGATCGGTCTGCTTCGTGAGACCACTTTAAATTGCTGCTGGGGTTTGTGTAGCCACATTTTTTTGGTGCATTCTCTCCCTCCAGCTACTGTGGGCTTTCAATAAAAAATTTATTTGAATTTTTGTTCACATCCCGCTTGATTACAAGTTAGATTCAAGAGCATTTAAGAAGATCGTCAAACATCACATCCTTATCATTTAACCAGATTGTGATAGATTTTGAGTGGATTCTCAAGACAGAAGTCTGAGGTAGATTATGTTGTTAATCAAGCACAGTTTGATATACATGAATTCCGCACGAGTAGACTTACATTCATAGGTTGTGGAATCAACGGTGGTGTTGTAAGATTTTTTGTAACTAAAACTAATTCATAATGCTTGATTTACTTGAATTTGGATTAGTTTCATAGTTTTTATTCGAGTTGGAGTTTTTCACGTTAAAAATATTGTGCCTCGTGTGGTTATATTTATTTATTTGTGTGGTTAATTGTGTTATATTGATTAGTGAAAATCAATCTTAAAAAGGGGTCACTTTATTTCTTTTTAAAAGTGTTGATCCATTTGGTTGATTTTCAATAATGAATATACCAAAAGAGGGACAATCTATCGTTAAACCTCCTCTCTCATGTGGTTCAAACTATCCTTATTGGAAAGCTAGCTAGACTGAGAGCTTTTTTGAAATCTATTGATGAGGGAGTGTAGTTATCCATCGTGGATGGTTACACTCCTCCAACCGTTGTTAGAGAAGGTGATACGGTCCCCAAGCCCTCGATTTAGTGGGATATAATTGATTTTGAGAAAACCAGTTGGAACAGTATACTATTAGCGCTATCTTTACCATAGTCACTTTTAGAAGAATTTTGTAAAATTAGTACTTGTGACATCACTACGAAAGCTTGGGACATTTTAGAAGTCACTCATAAGGGAACTTAAACCATGAAAATTTCAAAACTTCAACATTTTACAACAAATTTTGAAAGACGATGAAAGTTTTAATGACTTTTATGCTAAGTTAATTAAATGCCTTATTCAATCTTGAAGAGAAAATCCCTAACTCAAAAGTTGTTAGAAAGATTCGAAGGTCTTTACTAGAACATGTCTAACCAAAGGTTATCGCTATAGAGAAAAGTAAAGACTTTGTATCATTAATAGTGGAAATTTTAGTTAGAAATTTGCAAATGTATAAGTTAAATTTTCAAAACAACAAAAGAATAAAAAAATCGGCTCTCACCTCAACTCAAGGTAATGTAAGTAATTCTGATGACGAACTTGATCTTGAAATTATAAAAAAATGTCAAAATTCAAAATAAAAATGAAAAATAAAACATCTTGAGGACAAGTTTCAAAGAAAAACTAGTTCTGAAAAACTTAGAATTGATTCTAAAAATGAGAAGGGAACGAAAGTTCCATCCCAAGTAATACAGTGCTATGAATGCAACGATTGTGGCTACATAGCATAAGAATGTCTTATCAAACAAAAGAAAAAGAAAGCCCATACTGTTATCATTTGGGATAATGAAAGTAAACCAGAAAAGTCAGAGGGTGAAGAAAATGAGAACAGGGAGAATGGAAATTTTATTGTCTTTGTTGCCTTTGTGCATTTTCATGAAAGTGGGTATAAGGATGAGTCAGATATGTATTTAATAGGTTCAAACAGTGAGAATTCTAATAAAACTGGGAGTGAAGATGATGAGAGTTTAGATTATTCTAATTCTTTACGTGAGTCATATGCTAAGCTTTATAAACAAAGTTTGAAAATAACCAAAATGAATTTAAAACAATCTCAAAAGGCTAGGATTCATGAGAATGAAAAAGAAAGATTGTCGAATGAGCTAACTGAAGCTCAAGCACTGATAGGGAGATTAAAGTTAGATAGGGAGACCTTATACGAGAAACTTGCTTGATGTGAAAAAAAGATAAATAACCTGTCTAATTTGAATCAAACTAGAAAAACTATGATATATGTCCTTCAAAAAGAATTTTGTTCATGTATTAATTCTAAGAAAGCGCTTGAATTAAAATTGATTAAATTTGAAAATGATTTATTAAATGCGCAAGCTACTTTCAAGAAGTGGAATGCAAGTACACTTACTTTGGATGGAATGCTTGAAAAACAAAAAACAGTGACGGACAGGATAGGACCTAACTTGGGTTCACTTGAGCTTCGTCAAGTAACTTGTCAAAAAGAAAGAAAAAGATAATCCAGTTGAACCAAACAACAGTTGCGTTTGTTTTTTTGTGCAAGCTGAACAAGGTAAAGAAACAGACACAAAAAGGATAGATGTTGGTCGCTCAGCAAAAAGGAATGCAAAAGAAAAAATATATATCAATAAGACCACCATTCAGTATGGTGACATAAGAAGGACAAAATTTTTCTGTTTGTCATTGTTGTGGTGTCTGTGAACACATTTGTCCTAACTGTAGAAAACAAGGAGAACTTATGCATCTTGTGGTGATTTTGCACATATTTGGAATAGTCATGGTGTTATTAGACATACTAGGCCTTATTGTACAAGATTTCATAGTACTCCTAGATCTAAGGCTAAAGTTGCTTGAATAAGAAAAAATGATTTATACGGTCTTCTTGCATGTCAAAATTGTTAGATTTTTCTTTTGCTTTGATTTCCATAAATAATTCTTATGTGTTTGTTTGATTGAGTCTTGTCAGTATAAGGTCTTTAGCATTTTTTATTGTTTTGGTTGCATTTTTATGTGTTCTTCTAGAGTCTTATCAAATAAAAAAATCTCTTTGTGATCTTTAATATTTCTTGAAGTTTGTATATTTTCATATCTATCAAAGAGTATTTTCATGTTGATTATGCGTGAAAAATGAAAATAATTGAATTTTATATTTTTATAATTTGGATATGAATTACACGTTTTCTTTTCAGAGTATATGGCACTTTTGTAATTGCATCAATGTAAAGGTTCTCACGCTTGAGTTCAAATTTCTTTTATGGACCTTTTTCACATGATAATTATTGAGTTTTCATAAATTGACTCTCGATTTAGTACTTTCATATTGATTTTGCTGATATTAAGTACTTCCTTAATATTCGATTTTATATTTGATTTGAGGAAGGAGCTATCTATACGCATTTGTCTTACTTTTAATACTTAGTGTAAAAACCGCCCATGAAAGCCGTGTGAAACCAAGTTTTAAAAAAATATATTTGTGAAATGGAGCTTTATATTGCCATAGTTGTATACTAAAACTAGTTTTTGGATTTTAGGTATTTAATTTTATTTATTAATAAAATTAGTTTTTTTATTTTATAAAAATATCTTAATGAGAAAATATATGCGCTTTCACTATTTATTTAATATTATACATGGATATCTTTTATTCTACATATTATTTAATCTGGTACGTAAAGTTCAGCTTACACATAGAAAATTAAATTATCAATTTTTGTAAAATATAAATGTTTTATTTATAGTCTTAGATGGAATTAGACGCACCATCAATACGATTGTAGCACAATATTTTTATACTAACTATATAAATTAATTCATACTTTATGGTTATTATAAATGTTTATACTCTTAATCCTGAAATAATTATTAGACACATATATTTAATGTTTATTATTTTGATTCATTAAAGGGTGCGTTCTTTTACGGGTCTATAATCTCGATAAATTAGATAACAATGTTAATTATATGGTGGATATTAATTATTAACAGAATTTATGTCCCATGATCGGGATTGATGATATCCCTTTAAGAAAGTTTATAAGTTTTGACCGTGCTAAACTTTGTAGATAGATTTTATAATCCAGCATGTCAAATAAGTTAAGTAAAAGATCTTAAGAATTTTTTGAATAAACCGATTAAATAAAAATATTAGTATTTTAATTTAATTGGCGGGTATTTATAATCTTAACGTAAAAGAGAATTAATAAATATTTAATAACAAGATATCGAATAATTCAATTTTAAGAATAAAGCTAGGAGTGCAATTATAATTCTTTAGTGGAATGAATTATAATTTATATTTTTATGAAATTATTTATGGGTTGATGTAGGATTTCATAATTACATTAGGAACTCACATTTTATTTACTTCACAAGTTCCTATTATAGCCTATAAAAATATAGCTATAAACCCTAATCTCATAATTTCAGTTAATTGACTTCAAGATTAGTTCTGAAAACCTCAGTCTAGTTAATAAGGATTTTGAAAAATACGAAGAACGTAACCCATACTATTATCATGATCATGGCATTTGAAAATACAAGAGAATGCACGATTGGTGAATTGACTTCTAGTTAAAATCACGACGACTTGTTGACCAAAATTGTTACATTAAACGAAATCAAATCAACCAGATTTCGAAGGTATAATCCTATTCTAACTTTGAGTTATACCAGTTTTATATTTTTTATTGTTCGTTATCAAAAAAATTTAATTTGGAACCTGTTTTGGCACTTGTCCGGCCGATTTTTTTTACTTAAATCATATACATTATCTAAGGATCTTGGTTGTAGGCCCAACAATTGGTATAAGAGCGGAATTTTATTACATATGTGAATTAAAATAACGAGTTCGGGTAGATTTATATCTATGCTAACTTTGTTTTACAGACGATCTAATTCCAGCTTTAATGGTCATTTTTTTGCATGCTTAATTGCATGGTTTTAATAATTATTAATTATGATTCTTCATTTTTCCACAAAATTTGATTGTGGTTGTTGATTATGAATTCTTCAGAGGTATAAGAATCAATATAATCTTCTTCCTCTATAGTCGAATTGTGAATTCTTTGGTGGCATAGGATCCATGTATATGTTTTTGTTTTTCGTTTCGAAGTTCAAAGAACGAAGAACGAAGAAGTCGAAGCAAGTGCAGCGACGCAGCAAACATAGTGCATGCGGCGTGGTGGCAAGCCAGGCGCAACAATAGTAGTAGCGGGCTAGGCGTGGTGGTAGCGGTGCAAGTGCGACAGTGGCAGTGGTAGGCTAGCTGCGTAACACAAGAGTTCTGTTGGCAGCAGGACTCTGGCTGCTGCGGAGCTTTGGTTATGACAGAACTGCAAGACTTTTGGATAAAAATGAACTCAAACTCTTTGGTTTAAAGAGTTTTAGTTAGGCCATAAAAATCGAAATTCTGTATTTATTTATTTAAATGCGTGAATGATTTATTTCGATTTTTGCTTTCTGTTAGGTTTAATTAATTCATTATTCGAAGTAAATTTTTTTTTGTAATGAAAAATAAAATAAAATATTCTTATTTTTTTTTAAAATTTTGAAATTTTATTTTGTTACTCAATTTAAAATTTAAAATTTTGAAAAACGTGCTGATTAATTTTGAATTTTAAATTGATTTAAAAAGTTTAATTTAAATAAATTATGTTTTCAAAATGTGTGTAACGGGAATTAAAATTAAAATTCTTAAGATTCTATTCAAAATTAATTTTTTTATAAGACAAAAAGAATTTAAAAAATATTATTTGTTACGCATAAAACACGTAAAGATGGTTAAAATCATAATCTTTTGAAATGTGTAGTTTTCAAAAATTATAATTTTATTAAAATTAAATAGTTAGGGATCATATTCTGAAGATGATTAGTATTCTGAATGAATTGAAAATCCTTGGAGCCGAAATTGAAGGAAAAACTCAGGTCGATATCATTATCTAGTCGCTACCTGATAGTTTTAAGCAATTTTGTCCGAACAATATAATAAACAAACTTAGTTTTTCCTTCGCATAACTACTTAAACAATGTCAAGTAACAGAGAGTATTCTTAGGAAACCAAGAAGTGTCTTTATTGCTGTAAAAGATTTTTTTCTCAAAGACGAAAGGAAATAAGAATAAGAAAAATGTCCAAAAATAGAGAGGCACAAGTCTAAAGGCAGCTAATGGGCCTAAAGCTGGTTTGAAAAAGCCGAAATGCAAGTTTTTTAATTGCAACCAGATATGGCACTAAAAGAAGCAATGTCTAGTTTATCTCAATAAAATGAAAAATCAAGGTAATTTTTGTTCACTAATTGTTGAAATATGTTTAACGATATTATCTATCAGTACCTGGTGTGTAGATACGAGAGTCACTAATCATGTTTGCAATTCATTGCAAGAGTTTTAAGAAATCACACAGTTCAGTGATGGAGAGATTTACCTACAAATGAACAATAATATAAGGGTGTCAGCAGTTGCAGTAAAAAATATTACTCTCAGTTTTAGTAGAAATAGAGTTTTAATTTTAAAAGAATGTCTTTATGTATCTTCCATTAGAAGGATTCAATTTTAGTTTTTAGATTGGTTAAGGATAAATACCCTGTTTATTTTAATAACTTTGTAGTTATTAAGAATAATAAATGTTTTATTTGTTTTGGTATATTGGTGGATGATTTGTATATTATAAATCACATCTTTCCTATATTGCAACTAAAAAAATTAAATAATATATCTAATTTACCATTTAAGAGAAATAAATCTTCGAAAATAAACCAAACTTGTCTTTGACACTTACACCTAGGTCACATAAATCTAAAAAAATAAATAGATTGGTTGAAAATGAACATTTAAGTTCATTGGAAGTTGATGCATTTCCAGTCTGTGAATCCTACTTGGGGAGAAAATGACAGGAGCCCATTTTCAGCCAAAGGCTAGAGAGTTAAAGAACTGTTGGAACTAGTTTACTCTGATGTACGTGGACCTGTAACTATCCGGGTTAGAGGAGATTTTGAATAATTTGTTACTTTTATTGATGATTACTCAATGTCTGGGTACATTTATTTGATCCACCATAAATCTGAATATTTTAAAAAATTCAAATAATTTAAGACAAAAATGAGGAAGCATCTAAAAACTGTATCAGGACATTACGATTTAACCGTGGTGGTGAATACCGTAACACCCTAAGTCGAAAAAGTGTTACCGTAAACAATTATAAAATAAAAAAGAGTTTTCAAAATTTACATTACAACACAACAAAATATTATTTTATTGAGTTATAAAACCATATAAGTCACTACATATTCTAAAGAAACCTGTACATATACGTATAAAATTTACAATACGACAAAAAAAATATTTACAATGTCTGGACTCCAACTACACCAACCTCTAGCTATATAGTAATCTAAGACATCTCGTAGTAGACCAGAACTCTACTCCAGCAATCTGAAAATCTTTGTGAGTGTTACTATCAATGGAAACAGAAATAAGTAAAACAATTGAGAAATAATTATGAATCAAGAGCAGTTTTAATTCAACATGAATCTTCAAACATAATATGATAGTAGAGAAAAGTCATTTCACAAATCTCATTACTTGTAACTTTCTTTATTTCACATAATAATATTTCTAAATATCTCATTTCATAATAAACAAAATTAAATCCATCAAGTATGCCAAATGGTTGTTTAACTTTACAACCATGAGTTGTTAACGGTACCATTCTAACCTCACGATAGGATCACTGATTTATCTACCATATTGTGTACAACAATAGACAATTTATATACTCTGTCCGTATACATTCAGACAGATAATGTATATACTCTCCTTATGTACAACAAGGAGAAAATGATGCACAATCAAACATCCAAGCACTAGATAACCTCCTAGACATCCAACAATAATGGCACGTCCTTGAACCACCAAAATCATTTTTCCCAAACAATTTTATAGCATCTTGATCTATTTTGAAATAACATTTCAACAAAGCATATATTTTAACTAAAATAACAGTTATATTATAACATTTGTTTACAGTAGCACAAAAAACTATTTTAATTTATATTTCTATGAAATAATACACTTACCTCAATGAAGAGTTTACCACAAAATTACTCATTAAGGAAAATGACACTATTTGATGTAGTTTCGAACCTAGCATATCATAATCAACATTACCATTAATAAGCATGATAATAAATCAAATATAATGAACTGGCACTCTATATATATTCAATGAATCGCTATAACTGTATGTATTAGTTTAGACAACCCAATAGTGGGTGAATTGGATTTTTAAAAAAAAATTAAAAAAATTTTTAAAATCCTTTTAATATCTCAAATAAATATAGAAAATATAACAATAAATAAAGTAATTAGAATATTAAAGAGGTGAGGGAGAAAGAAATAGAATCCGACACTAAGATTTATAGTGGTTCGGCTTCTTCCAAACCTACGCCCACTCCTCAAGATTCCCATTGAGAATATCCACTATAATAGGAATATTTACGGGTACATTCAAAAACTTTACAACAGCCTCAAAATGATCATACGAAAACTACTCATATTTTCTTTTAATCACTCTTGAGCTCTTAGTTGAAGATTATCACTCACTCACTCAAATGATCATAGATGACTCATCCTTAAATACAATAGATGAAGTATTCAATGAGATTTTTACTCACTCTCTTTAAAAATGATTAGTACTAAATAAAAAGTAAAGAGATGAGAGGTAAAGACCTGGAGTTAATGAGCAATAAATGAAAAGCTTGAGAGTTTGATTTTTGATTCAAGCAGTAAAATAGTAGAATTGAAGCTCTTCTTGTTTAAATATTTGAGAAGTAACTCCTTTTGTAGCCTCTTGAGGATCCATAACCGTTGGAGGTAAGTAGAAGCATTAAATATAAAAATTCAATTGTTGAACCCGGTGTCAGATTTAAAATTTCGTCGCCGGTGTCGACTCAAATCTATTTTGGGTCAACACAAATCTTCTACGGCTTGGTTTTTCAAGTGAATGGGTTGATTCATTTCATCGTTGGTGTCGACACTAATTTCTACGTCCTTCTCACCCACACAACTGTGTCGACTCAAAATTATTTGGTGTTGACTCGTTTAATACTTCAGCTGTCCAAAAGAACTTTTTTGTGTCGACTCATATTGAATTTTGTGTCGACTCATAAATCTGCAGAAAGACTCGGTTCTTTTGTGTCGACTAATCTTGCATTTTGTGTCGACTAAAATATCTGTAGGAAGTCACGGTTGTTTTGTATTGACTCAAAATTTCCAAATGACTTTCGTGAGTCCCGAAGAATCTTTTGGTATCGACTCAAATTTATGTTTGTGTCGACTCATTTTGTTGCAGAAAGTCTTAGTTCTTTTGTATTGATTCAAAAATATTTTTGTGTCGACTCATTTTGGAGTACCTGGAAATATTTTAAGCAAAAATGTTAAGGTGTCGACTCATTTGCTCAAATGCATTAACACACTTGAGAACATCAAGCATTGTTTGCCTTGAGGTGTCGATTCAAATATCAATTAGGGTTGACACAAAATATTTTTTTCCAAGAATGCTTAAGTGCCAATTCATTTGATAAAGGAGTCAACTCAAATGGTTAAATGTGTTCACTCATTTGTCATTTTGTGTCAACACTACCTTTTTAGAAATATTAAATATTATATTTCTAAATCAATTTTACTTAGAAAATGAATTATATTAAATTATTAAAATTTAATTAATTAAAAAAATCCTTGAACTAACAGTATGGATGACAAATAATTTCATATTTTAAATTAAGTGGTGGTTTATAAACTCTTAAAAATAAGAAACATGTCATTTAGTCTCAATTGAATCACTGAACATTATTTTAGAGAGTACTTTGATCAATTTCGTAGTAATATAGACTTTATCCTAATTTAATTTTAAATCACCAATTAGATTTATTACGAAATATTAAATACTTGATTTTCTCATCACTTGTGACAGTTAAACTCATATTATAAGACTTATATGTATTTAATATAATAAATTAACATATCATGTTAATCAGAACTCACAATAAATTTAATTAAATGGAATTGAACTTATATCAAGTTGCATTATTGAAAAATAACCTATTTTCTCATCAAAAAATCTTATTTGCAAGCATACAACGGGTAATCAAGCGTTGGTATAAACAAAATTTAACTTATTAGTTTTTAAAATTAACTTTATAGATTGCTATCGGTAAAAATAGTAGTTGATTTAAAAAGAATATTATCAATAATGTAAGACTCGTGTTACTTAAGCTTAAGATCCGAATGTGTGGCTCGACTAAACGGTATAAGCACAAGGTTCGAAAGTTACCACACGATTCTTGACTTAACCTATCCGACATCCTAGCTTACAAGAACTAGGGTTTCGACTGTCCTAAAAGAGTCTCGAAGGCATGTCACCAATTTAACACTTACTCGACCGGTTGACTCAAGCCAAAGACTTGTGTATGGCTCGGGTGAACGACTCAAATAAGAGGTATGACTATTGATGACAAGCAGATGATCTGAGCTGCTCACCCCTCTACGAGCTCGGGTGCAATACTTCTACTCACCCCTCTAGTAGATTTAGTACAATACTTCTCATAATTCGAGTCACTCATGACTCGAGCAACTCGTCTACTCATAACTCGAGTCACTTATG
>JAOTRH010175395.1:0-12224 GCA_034768845.1 Heliamphora exappendiculata | reverse complement strand
CCCCCCACTCTATATTCAACGCATTTGGGCAATGGGTATTATTGGGTTAGGCTTATTTTCAACTGGGTTTTATAATTTGGTGAAATTTATGTATGTATATTTGAAAATAATGCTTTTTCTTCCG
Organism: Heliamphora exappendiculata; assembly: GCA_034768845.1. Classification (NCBI taxonomy): domain Eukaryota; kingdom Viridiplantae; phylum Streptophyta; class Magnoliopsida; order Ericales; family Sarraceniaceae; genus Heliamphora; species Heliamphora exappendiculata. The sequence goes on along the minus strand of JAOTRH010175395.1, from coordinate 12,100 downwards.
TCGTTATCGAGAGATTATAGAGAATTGCAGAAGTCATTTTGTTTTGGCGGTTGAGGGTATTATTGGGTTAGGCTTATTTTCAACTGGGTATTGTAATTTGGTGAAATTTATGTGTGTATATATATAAATTTGAAAAAGAATGCTTTTTCTGTCGTCGTTATTGGGAGATTATAGATTCTTAATATCTTATATGTACGTGTTGATATACAATTGCATTTCAATTTTTGTATGTATGGTTTTTCATCAGTGCTGGTATTTGATTATTTTTTACTCGCAGATAATCTCTCCGTATAACTTGTACTTGAACCCCATCCTTGTGATCAAGCATTACGAGTTTTGGCGGCTCATCACCAATTTCCTTTACTTCCGGAAAATGGGTAATTTGTTTACTAAGAGATTCTATGTATCCAGATGAGAATGAAATGCTTTTTGTTGGTTGAAGTTCCATTTTTTGGTTCTGATTCAGCAAGCTTCTGGCTTCAGTATGCATTATGCCATGGTTGAGTCTACATGCTGGGAAAATTATTAGGTACTCTTGGAGTACCACACGGTGTTGCTTACGGGTACTCTTGGCAAATGAAAATGTTCAATACAAACTAAGTGGGTCATTCTTTGTTCCCCACTTACCCAATAAAAATGGGCTAACATGTCCCACCTTGAGTATTTTCTGTCACATCATTGGGTGAGAGCACATAGTGCTCCTGGATTGCTGAACAGTTGCGCCTTTATGTTGGTAGTATGGTTATACTTTTTGAGAACTAAGAAATTAGTCAGAGTTATGCGCTTCCCTATTTTTAAAATTTATGATGGGAGAAAATGCTTGTTAACACATAGTGAGGCACATGAATGCTTTACTCTTCCAAACATGGGAAAATATATACAATGTTTCAATAGAAATATTTACACTTCAAAATGAGGGAAATATAGATGGTTCTGTGGCTATATTAATTCCATGTAGGTGTTTCTGTGTATCAAATTGCATTTCTGCAAGTAACTGAGTGCACTTGGGAAGATAAGGGGTTTCATATTTTATCTCTGACTTATGGTTGAAAGAATTTAGTGTTCTGAACACAAAGAAAACATCATCAATGATGTATGTAGAATATAGGATGCTCAATTAGTTCATCTTTTATATCCCATAGCTCCATATTTATAAAGTTGTCTAGTTGATATCTTTGTTGTATTTTGCTTCTCCTCTTTGTATCTTTCTTTGTGTACTTCTTGTCCCATTTCCTTTGCTCCTCTTCTCTTTTATTATTAAAATTTTGTCGTTGTTGATGAAAGAATAAGTGTATGTACTCATTGCTTTTATAAAACCACAAGTTGTAAATAATGGCTCGAGGCATTGCAATTGGTGTTCATATTTCGTTAGGCACAACATGCACAAACATAGTTTGGTAGGAAAATGAGGAATCTTTGGATCTTCTATTTATGTACTATTCTTTGTCTTCAATTTTATGGTGCTGGTTGTTTCAGATGGTGAATTCTTGTTGGGTGGCTCCGGGTTCATGTGCGCAAATGTTGTTGCTATTGATTTTAAAGGTTTTGGCGGTAAGAGAACTAAAGTTTTGTGCCTAGAATTTTTTAGGACAACTTCGAAGACATAAAGGCGATTTCGAATAGGGTTTGTGGTGTAGAACCAGAGAGAGAAAAAGAACAAAGAGTGAGAGGACGAAGAACACACCGACGAGAGAGGAAAAGAGGAAAGAAATCACACAGTCGACAATTCTAATTCAAACTCTTATTTATCAAACTTTGATCAATATATCAAAAAGACCTCTCATTTATAGGCCTAAAACCCTAGTTAAAAAGAAAATTAAAACCCTTAATTAAATGGAAACAAAATAAACTCTTAATTGATACTTATCTAAATCTTAATAAATAAAGACATATAATATTATAAGGAACCTAAATATAAAGTAATAAAATACAATAATTAATAAATTTCAAAATTGATCATCTGTGTCCTTTATTGTCCGCATCCTTTACCGAGAAAAAGAGCTCGTCCTCAAGTTCGGCTAGATATATTGAACTCGGCTATGCTAGATAATTAAATATTGTGAATATGTCAGTGGTTTCAGTTTTTTCTTGTGCCAACAAATCTTGAGCGTGAAGCTGTTGACAAGATCTGCAAAACATGATTGGATTATCTAAAAAAAATCTTCAATTCCAACAAAATCAACCTATTTGGGCTTAACAGAAGCAGTGGTTGGTGGAGAATTAATAGGATTTGATAAAGTGACTGCATTCTCACTTTCCAAAGAGTTCGTTCGACAGAAATATTGTCGGCAAAGGAATGTCTTGCTCTGCTATAGTTGGAAGAGGAGGAGGAACATGATTATTTGACTCAGGAGATGGACTACGAGTTAACGAATCATGAGTTGTGATGGAGTGGGCTTCTATATTGTCGGCAAAGGAATGCCTTGCTGTACATTCATTTATTTTGAGTGTTTTTGGACGTTCTTGCTTCAACTAAAGCTATTCTTATTGTTGAAAACCTTGCAGTACATTCAGATGTGTTTACACTTAACTGTCAAAATTTGCATGCACTTGATAGTTTTTGTCCTAACATTATTGGGTGTTGATAATGCCAGATTTGGACTTTCTATTTCATATGTTCTTTCTTGCTCGGTACTGCAAGCTTCTTGAAGAAAATTCTTTCAGGGGAAGGACTGCAGATTTCTTTTATATGCTCTTATTTGGTGCTACTGTTTTAACTGGGATTGTTCTCATTGGGGGGATGATACCTTATGTGTCGGAGTCATTTGCAAAAATAATATTTCTGAGCAATTCATTAACATTCATGATGGTTAGTGTTCCTTCATTTACATATAAAACATGTCTAATTGGTGGACTCCTTATCTACCAAACTGTTCTGGAAGGCTTGTGATCTTTTATCTATCCCATTTTACAGGTATATGTGTGGAGCAAACAAAATCCTTTTATCCACATGAGTTTTTTGGGGCTCTTTACTTTTACAGCAGGTTACCTTCCATGGGTGAGTGATCTCAGCTTGTTACTAACATGATCTTTGTTGAAGTAGTAATGCATTAGATGACTGAAATCCAACTGCATTTTGTACCGTCACACTTAACTGCTCATCCATCAATAAAGGTTCAACCCGTTTTGGGGTGGATATTTCATGGCGAAAAATTAGCTGAAACCACTTTCATTTTCAGCAGTTTCCTTTTTAATTTCCATTATGCATATTGGTTCTCTCTGAATGCACCGACAAATAGAAAGACTTTGAAAGTATTTTTCCTGCATTCTTTGAATACCATTGCAACCTGTCTAAAGACCTCCAGGTAGCTTCTCTAGAACTATACTTCAGTTAATACAGCCATCAATATCTAGGTTTTTTATTCTAGTGGAGCCTTCTTTGTTCACCTCCTCTGCCAAAGGAGGTAATTTCTTGTTTTTTCCTCTTTGTTCATCCATTTTTGCCTATAGCTAAGCTTTCAAAGTCGTTTTCTTACCTCAAAAAGAGAGAACAAGAAATGGATATGATATATGGGATTTTTTAACTTTCAAAAAATGTCTGATCCGAATTTTATTCTGTAAAAAATCAGAAATAAACTTGTGAGTTGTGGCCCAGATGTTTTAAAAGATCCCAAGAGGAAGGTTTTCAACCCCCAACTAAGAGCACCAATACTCTCTCTTTTATCTATGTGAATTTAAGATTTTTTTTTTTTTAATTTCAGAACTTTCTAAAGTTATGTAGAACAGTCAAAGTACTCTAAGCAAATTGGTAGTCTAATGGCTTTTGGACTTGTATGCGTTTTTTTTTTAATTTTCTTTTCCTGTATGAATTTTTTTAGAGTTAGTTTTCTACTGTTTCATCAATTGTCAAAATAATCTGATTGGATTGTGTTGCTTACATATCGGTGCATTCTGTTTGTTGTTTTCGCACACTGTCGTTCCTTTTTTTTTTTTTTAAAGCATGGATCCTGGATGCTGCACTAAGAGAGAGATTGTCATTGTAAAGCCTGAAGAGGGTCCAGTTGGCAGTTAAAGTTACTGGGCTCTGATATTTACTTCGACTTCATTTTTTTAGTGATAAAGTATTTGGGGTGAAAATGCCAACTCCCAATTGAAGTGTGGCCTGTGGATTTTTTGTGCTTCAGCTATTTCTTTGTCGTGCCCAATTATAAAGAAATTGAGTGTTAGGGTTTAACCATTCCGGTAATGTTGCATGGTGCATGTGTACTGTTACACTTGACCCTTTGCGACAAACAAATATATCATTTGACACCTACTACCACAACTTCCACAAGCCTGAGGATGTATTTTAGTGGAAATATTGCTCAAGTTAGTACCATTTTACATATTCAGGAGCTAAGATTAATATTTGAAAGTGAATAAATGTCCCTCCCATAGTTTTTTATCTTCTTATTGAGCACCTCTTGATTGTGGAATTGAACAGATTCTCAATGGATAAAAGTTCATTTGAATTAAGTTGTGATTGCTTAGAGGTGGTCCCCCACTTTTTATGGTATTCACAGTTTTTGGTTCTCTTTTCACTCACAATATAACTCTTTCTCCTGCAGGTTCTTTTGGGATTCTCTGTCCTTGTTGGTGCTAGTGCTTGGGTGGATCTATTGGTGCGTTTAAACTAATCATTTTGCCCCTAATTGTCTGAAATGAGCATTCATGTGTGGTATATATGGTTCACATATTTTGGCAGTTTGAACTTGATACAGTCCTTTTCTGGCGTTAAATTTCTCTGGGAACCACATAGAAACCAGATTAGTGTGTCCGTTTAAGCCGTCTTTTTGGAATTACTGTTTGGGACATTTAAGGTGAAGGTTTGAGGATCTTGAGATTTTGGGGATTTTTCTTTTCTTTTTCTTTTTTCCTTTTATTTTAAAGAAAGAGATAATGAATGGACTAGAAAGCACCTTCATCTTCCTATTGTATATGTTTGTTTCCCCAAGTCCATGTTGAAACTTTGTATTCAACCTAAAAGCTTAAGTTATTAGGTGGAGAGATCCCAACATTATAGAACTTTTCACCGTTCCATACTCAAGAAATGTGGGATTGTATACTCTACAGTCCCTACCCTGGAAAAACTACAAAAACCCAATGGGACTTTCATTGCATTCGGTAATCTGGCACACCATGAAGTATCAAGTATGTACCTGCCTTGCTTAAAATCCCAGAATTGGTAGGTCACGAGGGAACTCTTCATTTATGTATTTATTTATTTTCTGAATTCAAATCACTCTGATGGTCTTCTCTTCTTTCTATCTACTTCCATTTTCCGAAAGTTTATAGTATGTAAGTTGGTGGAGTTGAAGTTGGGTTGAAAAGGGCATTCTAGATCACAACCCTTGAGATGAAGCTCGTTTCTGCAAATTCCATTCTTGAGAAGAAGTATGCGTGCATTTTGATAGGAGTTATTAGATGTGCATTTAGTATCGAGATATAGAATATGGATACCCATTAAACATATACAACCCTCAGCTCTAAGGTATATATAAATTATGCCCCTTGGCACCCTCACTTTTTGCTTTTGAGTTTTTCTGGTCTGTGAATTATATTATTTTCTGATGGGGAAAACCTGGTTCTTGAACAGTTTACATCCTCTAGCTTGCACAGCATTCAATTGCCTGATGCATTTATGCTTGACCATCCGCTTTGTTTTAGTACCCTTTTCGTTCACTCATCTATCTCTTGCTTCTCTAACCCCCTTTTTACCCTATTGAAAAGAAATGATATATTGTGGTTCAGGGAATGATAGCTGGCCATGCCTACTATTTTCTTCAAGATGTGTATCCTCGGATGACAGGCCGTTATCCTCTTAAAACTCCGTCATTTATTAGATCACTATTTGCCGAGGAGCCTGCAGTGGTGGCAAGGCCTGCAAATGTGAGATTCGCTCCCCCACCAGTAGAGGAAGCACAACAAAATTAATCAGACGAGGACAAATGCTGGTGGATTCGTCACTGGTGTTAATCTGAAAGTAGATTTATTGATACCCTTTTGAGTGAAATGCTAGTTATGGCTGCTGTATTCATTCCTTCAGGTGGTTGGTTTAACTTATACCATGTTTCTATAACCATACAGGTTTGGGTATGCTTATTGTATAAATTCCGTCTACTGGAAACTAACCTCTTGGTAATGGGCACTCTTTGTTCGTGCGTTACAGCTAAAACCTTTGCAAGAAATACGAGCTTTGTTTTCATCCACATTCAACACAAATTACATCTTATTTGAGGATTTTGATTTGGTTTCTGAACTTAAATATTTGTGCGGTGGAATTATGTTTTGAAAAATTAGATTCTATTTGTTTCGATATAAAATATTTTACAATAAAAATATTTGTTATGTAAAATGATTTTATAAAAAAATAATATTTTTTCTTTAATTTTTTAGATTGATTGGTACATGAAAATTATTATTTTTTTAAAAAAACTATGAACTTTTAAACCAAAATACATTACTATTTTAATAATGTTTATCGCCACCACCATTATGCTCACCACCTCCACTATTCTTACCACCACAAACATCATATCCCACCACCACCACCATAATCAATGTCACTGCTATCCAATTATAACTACCATCGTTTGTACTGCTATTATAGCAACAATCATTATTTTCACCATTATTGCCACCACAGTAATATTTTCACCATTATTGCCATCACAGTTGCTACTGTTGTTGCTAGCACCACCAACATCACCTACACGACCACCACCCCCAACACCATCACACCATTGCCGCTGCCTCCACCACCACTAGCACCAAACCATTGTCGCATCACACCATCGTGGCACCCTCCACCCCCACCACCCACCCATGGCCACAGTCACCCCTTCCACCACCCTCCCAGGGCCACTCCGCCACCTTTATTTCTATCTCCACCTACACTACCACCGTCATCACCACCACCACCCACACCACGGCTGGCTACTACAGCTATCACTATCATCATCACACATGTTATTGTTACTACCACCACTATTATCGCTACCATCCCTTTAACAACTAATATAAAAAAATAACAAACTTTATTTTTTAATGTAAATTAATTTTGATTTTTTTGATCTAAAATATTGTACGTCGTTTTTATAAAATCAAATAATAATAATTTTTACATTAAAACAAACAAGCCTTAGTGACGTGGTGGCATGTAATGAATGCCCTTGCGTTATGAGTCAGGATATTTTGTGGAAAAAGCTTGTGTTTTTGACACAGTCCCTCCATAACAGTGCCAGGGGCCAGGACATTGGAATCAGCACACTTTAGTCATTGATATTGATATGGAAAAAATTAGCCGAAGTCTGGGGAGCATTTCCAAAAATGTTCATAAAAGGAGTTCATAACTTTTGAAAATTTTAGCATAACAAGTTAGGAAAAACAAACTTTCACCAACAAACAGCTTTTAGGGCCTCTACGTTTTCCAATAGGCTAGCACGCCTTCTATTACAAACTCTTAGGTACGACGAAGGAAAAGTGTCCCAAGTAGCTTTTATACACAATGAGAGTTTTTTATTTTAGTCATATGTAGAGCATAATTGTAACATACCATCATGTTTCGTAACAAACATTTATTCGAAAACTTAATAAGTTGTCTTAACTCGACTTGTAGTTTACCTCCATTGTGACTCGACTATTAGCTACGTCCAATTCCCTGTTTGGCATAATGATTGCTCTCATACCAATACAAACCAATGGATAGACCACACTCTTAAAAATTAAGTTAAAAGAGAAGAGTACTTGACATACACATGAAGAATTTCTTATTTTAGTCAATGTGAGATAGAATCGTAACATAAACCATCTCCAGATCTCAGTCTAGCAGCCTATGCACTGTCTTGCAATCATCAGATCTGCTCAAGCAGGAGTTAGGTTGACGTCTCCACTCTCCAGATCCCACATACTTGCAAGCCTCGGTAAGTAAGCATTACAGGCATGTGACTGGTGCTCAATCCTCATAGCATTGTTGCGTTAAAATTGGTGACCTGACGATTGCAATTATTACAGGTTTTTTGATTTTTGTGTTTTGTTTCTAGGAAAATGGACATACATACAAGATTACAAGGGAAACTTGCATATTGAAGTATGACCTTATTAGTGCATGCCATGGCTTCAACTCGATTATCATACATTCGGGGCTAAGGAAATACTGGCACAAATCCAAAATTTTCCTTGACTATCATTACCCATCGTCCTAGCATAAGTTTCAGAAGGCAGAAATACAAAAATCAACTGGATCAAGCATTTGGCGATAATTTGATTTCTCAGCATCAAAACAGAGCACATGCGAAAAGGTCTCCAAATCAAATAAAATTACCATTGATTTCGAGAAAGGTACAATCCCCATGAAATAAATAAACACTACGAGCTTTAGTACAACACAAAGACACGGGAGTAGTTATTCGGTAGTCTCAAAGCACCATGTGGCATTGCTTACATGATGCTCCTGACTAATAATGTAGCGGAAAGCATTCCGTGTAGGAGAATGTTGACCCATCTTTATTGAGAAAGTGGGAGACAAATAGGTGACCCACTTAGCGTATGTCACACATTTTCATTTATTGAAAGTATTATGTAAACAATGTCACATGATACTTCGTGAGTACTTAATAATTTTCGAACACACAAGGATGTTAAAAACCCTAAAAAAAGTAGCATTCCATCCAATTAACAAAATTCTCATCCCACTATCCCAATCCAAAGAAACTGCAAAAAAATGTCTGAAATACCCAATCCTCCAAACTACAGATACAATGAAGAAATGAATATACTACATTTGCATCAGCTTGTTGCCGAGAGCAACCTATATTATACATGGGAGCAAAAATGATGCAGACGTTCAAGACATACCAAGATGAAACATCTAGATTGATTTTCTGGCTCTGATTCTCTCCCTCGACTTCACTAGCATCTAATGCCGCAACCAATTCTCAAGGTGAAAAAAATAGTTAATGCTGAGAAACAACGATGAACTGTGGCTAACGGATGGGATGATATTGGGCCGATATTCTCTTTGGAGGCAACTTCCGTAGAATGTATAGGACAAGAGCAGAGGGTAGGATCTCAACCAGCTGTTTTTTTTTTTTAAGGGAAAAAGGAGTCAAAAACCATGCTTAAAGAAAAAGAATACGAGTCAATTAAGATGAAGAATAATAGTGTCATTTGTAGAGTACCATGTAATAGATCAAGTTTAAGATCGGATGATCCAATACGTCGAGTGATGCATCTGAATCAAAAGCAGATAGGACAACCTGCATTTAGAGAATTGAGTTGAAAGACATGAGTAAGAAATTTAGCGTAAATTCAAAGAGTAACATTATCTAAGAAAGAAAATGAACAAAGCAACTAATTAACTAACTACCCTCTGTTGACTTCAAATTTTTTGGTTCAGTATACTCTATAGATTGCTGTCCCAGAACTCGTTGAAATTCGAGTTCTAACCCGGATGGCATATTGTAGACAGGCCAAATTGATTGAAAAAGCTCTTATCTCGAAGTACAGATCTTGTTTTATGTCTTTGAAAGGTTCTACGTTTATAGATATGGTCTAAATCAAGGTCCTCTCGGAAACCTTGCCTTCCATCCAGTTTTCCCTATCCTCTCTATCATCCATTTTAATCACAAGTTCACTTTCTAATTTCCCAAAGAAACCCGCCTTGTTTTATGGTATCTAGCATACCTTTATTATATTCGTATCATTTTTCATAAATCTCAGTTGCTTCACAAGAGCTGAAACTTCTTTGATGTCCATATACTTGCATCCTATTCTGGAGCTTAAGAAATGTGACAATAACCTCATAGTCCATGGTTACAGGCTTACAGCATAGGAACCAAGCCCTCCGTCGCACAAACACATTAACTTTTAAGTTTCATGTCTTTCTTTCGCTGAATCAATTTGTAAGATGTAACTGATAGTGTTTACACTAATCTGATCAAACAAGGCCCAACTTTGTTAAAGAACCTCTTTACGCATTCCTATCTAGCATTTATTCAATTAACTACAACAGTGAATATATTATAAGTTATTAATTTCAACATGACCAAAAATATATGTAAAAATGCTCAACCAATCAAAGCCTTGTTGAACATCTTGTGGTAGGTTCCATGGGTCGAGTTGTCACCATTTAGCTCAACTTAAGACAGTTCTTTTAAGATCATTAATGATCATGTCAGTTCTTAGAGCCTCAATCAATGTAAAACGTTGGAGAAATCATTTCTCTCAATGATCAAATAGCATAAACAAACCACCTTAAACAATTCTCTATTGTCTTTCTATTCAAGGTGCAACTAGTAGCGTCCCTGGAAAGAAAACAAATGTATCATATGATTCTATCTTTCCTTGTCCTCCAATGATCTCTCAATCCATAATATGCCTTTCTACAAAGACTACAATGCATGAGCATGGCAATATAGAGGCCACATTTAACACAGAATCAACTTGTGCTTTATTATATAAAAAAAAAGTGATAATTGTGGTTGGATCCTATTTTAAGGAGTTGATTAGGGATAAGTCCCAGTGATTGGTTGTCTATTCTACTAAGTCCTATTTTTAAATATTTTTCAAATTGTGGACTATTTTACCCTCAAGTTATTAAAATGTGATATATATAGTTGTATTTATAAATTTAATGCACATAATTGGAAACTTTTTGAATGATTTAAACTTTCTGTTTTAAATGATTTTTTGCTTGGTTAGTATGGTATTGTCATTAATTGTTATGTTGCAGAAAATACGAATTTTTCTTAATGTGGGTAGGAAGAAGATAATTTCTATTTTTAATACTCTCATTTTGTCATTTCATTTTTTTAACATGAAACTTATCTAGTTTCATGTTTATTTCATGAAAAATTGCTCATTTTTTCAGTTTTATTTGATTAATAAGTGAATTTTATCATTCAATATTCTCATTAGACTCTAAATATATTTCTTTCATTCTCACTTACACTTTTTGTTAATATTCTTATTTTCTGTAACTTAACTAGAATCTGAATGAGAATTTATTTTCATTTTCTCATTGTAGAAAGCTATAAATTAGATATTTCACAATCAATGACAAGAAAATGAGAATAAATACCATAAAATATCATTGGGATCCCATTCCAATTTGCTAATTGTTATTAGAGGATATTTTGGGTACATTATTTTAAAATGGGACTTATCATGATATTGATTTTTAAATAGGACTTATCCCTAAATAAATCACTAAATGAGGACTTGAAGCCGAATTACCCAAAAAAAAAATCACGTAACAATATGGAAACACCAAAATTACAAAATTTGATTGTAGATCTCCGAGGTTTCACATTTACATTGCACAAGCACATAAGTTTTCAGAAGGCAAAGAATCTACTGCTCCAACCGTCCCAAATAACGTGGTGCCTTGTTCTTGGCTAATTATCAAATTTCTTGATTAAAGCAAGATAAATTCCACAATCCAAATATTAGGGCACTGCTTTAAGAGGAAACAAGGATGTAAGAGTGACGCTAATACGGATCGGCATTGTCCTTGGAAAGGAGGGTGGCGCTTTAGGTATACCCTTGTTGTGTTCTGTTATTCTCTTCATTTGATAGTCTGCTGCTTGAGCGGAAAAGAAAGTGGAACTTCGGATCACAAACTTATTCAATCTGCTTTTATGCTGTTGTCCTACAGCCAAAATGATCCCTATCTTCATGATGTTTGCTGGTGGGCCCTTAGGTTCAGGAAAACAATGGTAATGTAACGATTTGTCGAGGAAACATACATGTCACTTTGTTGTTTTGAACTATTGATAGTCTGCGTGATCATCTGATGTATTTTGACCTTTTCATGAAAGAGCTGTTTGGCTTTTGTCTTTCAGGTTTTCATGGATTCATATAGATGATATAGTGAATCTGATCTATGAAAGCTTATCAAACCCTTCTTATAAAGGTCAGACTCCGTTCTTGGCGCTTAAAAACCACATACTTCTATATGCAAACTCTTGAGCTTCGATGAAAACGAATTATCGAGTAGTTAAATAATCCAAAGGCACTTTAAAAGGCATGTTTCCCCTGCGGAACTGATGTTCGATTGTCGAAACTGAAACTAGCATTTGACCTTTGTTAGGTCTCCTTTTCATCTAAATCATACATAAAC
>JAOTRH010175384.1:0-12224 GCA_034768845.1 Heliamphora exappendiculata | reverse complement strand
CCACGCCCACACACACACACAATCAGCCACAATTATATAATACTTTTTTATTACTAAGCACGGATGTTTATAATACATACTTCTACAAATGTTTATATTGAATACTTATACGAAAAATCCTAATGCATACTTTTATAGAAGCTTCTAAGGATAAGCATACATTTATTGACACATATTCTAAATATATATTTACATACAATTGATCTTGATGAGTTTTCATCTTTTGAAAGTTTTGTTTGATAATATCAATATCAAATCTTTTGTCTTAAATGTTTTTCTCTAGAATAGCACCATGCTATACGATAGTCAATTTGAGCTTGGTTGGATTTAATATAAAAAACCGTCTGAATATGTTTAATTTAGTAAGTCTTGACATTTACGTCAAGCTTGATTTTGAGCGCTATTTGAGCTTCATACATGAACTTTGATTTTTTTTTCTTTTTATTTCAATTTGAGAAACCCTCACCAACAATTAATTAACATTCTCCAATTAATCCACAATTAAAAGAATTCTGTAAATTTTGGCTTACCTCCTATTAGGAATGCCCATTTATTTGTATTAAAATAATAGGTTTACAAAAAGGAATGCAAAATTAGAAATAAAAGAAAGAAATTATTCAAAGATAAGACAATAAATCAAAGGATCCTAGTTTCCTTCTAATATATATCAATTCCAATACTCCTCTTAAGCTGGAGGGGGTCAAAGTGCCTGCTCGAACTTTTTCCTGAACAAAATGAATATGCACTTTTATATGCTTGGTTCATACATGAAGAACTGAATCTGAGACAAGCATGATAGTAGATTTGTTGTCGCAAAATAATAGAGATGATTTTTTTTCCTTGAAACTTAGCTCAGCAAGAATGGACCGAAACCAAAGGATTTCACACGTGCCCTGAGCCATAGCCCGATACTCGTCCTCAGCTGAAGATCTTGAGATAACTACCTGTTTCTTACTTTTCTGTGATATCAGATGATGGTCATAGAAAGTACAAAATCCAATGGTAGTGCGTTGATCAGTTTTAAACTCAGCAGCATAATTAGCATTAATGAAACATGGAGTCTAGATTGAGTACCGGCAGAGAAAAATAAGCCAAGCCCGAGATAGGCCTTAAGGTACCTCAAGATATAAAAGACTGTATCCATATGAGCCTTACGAGAATGATGCATAAACTGACCACACTTACTACAAAAATCAAGTTTGGTCTCTTATCAGATGTTGATAAACAAAGATGGATTAGGAAGTATCTCTTTTGATTCTGCCGAAAGCTTAATATTTAGATCCATAGGAGTAGAAGCTGGCTTACACCCTAACATGCAAGTGGTCTGAACAAGATCAAGAGTGTACTTCCTCTAAGAAAGAGATATCCCACGACGAGAACAAGCAACCTCAATACCGAAAAAATACTTAAGCGGACCTAAATTCTTAATATCAAAAATTTTGACCAGATCCTGTTTTACCTTACCAATCCCTAATGTATCATCCCAGTAAGAATAGTGCCATCTACATCCACTAATAAAATGATACAGCGACAATCTTGGCATCGACGAATAAGACATGTGTGATCTGAGTGACATTGGACAAAATTCATAGATAAGATAACATTATTGAAACAACTAAACCATGCCCTCGGTGATTGCTTCAATCCATAAAGAGACTTACGGATGCAACATACCTTCCCAGAATACTCCCTTCAGCCCGAATACCCGATGGAGGATCTATATAGATAGTTTCAAGTAAATCTCCATGAAAAAATGCATTCTTGATATTTAGTTGGCGAAGAGACCAACAATGAGAAGTTGCTAAAGATACAAGAAGGCAAACAGTACTCAACTTAGCAATAGGGGCAAAGGTAGCACCAAAATTTTACTCAGAATCCTTGAAAAGCCTTTGGCCACAAGGCGGGCCTTATACCGATCTCTAGAACCTTCTGTTAAATGCTTCACACTAAAGATCCACTTACACCCAACAGTCTTTTCACCATGGACAACGGTACAAGATCCCAAGTACGATTAGATTCCAAGGCATCCATCTTGGTTTGCTTGGCGGTGACCCACTTGAGATTCTAAAGAGCTTCAGACATAGATCAGAAAATCTGCACATAGGTGATCTTGCCAAAAAAAGTAAGTAAGATGTTGAAAGACCATCATAAGAGATAAACTGGGAGATAGGATAGTTAGTAGTGCTATGCCAACCATAATAGGAAGGAGTCTGCGATCATGACAAGGATAACGAGGAGAAGGGATCGGTGCATAAATGAAAGAAGGAGAAGAAATACCTAAACCTGGATCCAAAGAGAGCTCCGACAAGGAAGCTTGAGAGCGAAGGCGGCGAGAGTGCACTTGCAAATGGGCGGTAGACTAGTGTATTGGTGGAGAGGAAGGTTCTATCACCAAGTAGAGTAAAAAATGGGAATTGGACAAGCACTCGAGGAAGAGTCCACCATGGAACGACTGGGAACCGATTCTTTTAAAGAGGACACAGTGTGATAGAAGGGAATAGCCCTACATAAATAATATTGAGGGAGCGAAACATGTGATGAGACATGGGATCATAACAACGACAGCCTTTGAATATAGCATAATAACCTAAATAGATACAGCAATAGACTTATTATCCAGTTTAGTACGAGTTGGGCAACTATTATGGACGAAACAAGTACAACCAAACACCCCAAACAAAAGAGAAAATAAAGGACGGTTGGACTAAAGAACCTGTAGAGGAGCCAAACCATGCAAAATTCAACTAGGAGTGTGATTAATGAGGTAAACTGCAATAAGTACAATTATATGCCAATAAGACTTAAGTGCGTGCAAGCCATAAAGGAGGCAACAAACGACAGACATAATATGGCAGTTCTTACGTTTTGCAACACCGTTTTGTTCAGGAGTGTAAGGATAGGTAAGTTTTTGTAGGATACCCTTTTGATTAAGGTGGAAACGAAAGGTATAAAAAATGTACTTACCACCATTATCAGATTGTATTTGTCAAACAATGCTGTTAAACTGAGTTTTGACCATATGGAGGAATTGAATAAACAGGGCTAACACATCAGATTTTCTTTTAAGTAAATAAAACCATGCGCATCGAGAATGATCATTACTAAAAGTCACATAATAACGATGTCCAGATAAAGCAACAACCGGGGAGGGCTCCTATGCATCCGAATGAATACGATCAAAAATTCTAGACACAATGCACACAAGGAATATAACTGATGCGAGTATGTTTAGAGAGTTCACATGCCACACAATGAAATTTATGGTCTTTACAAGCTTTAAGAAATTAAGGAAATAACAAACACAGATATTGAAAGTATGCAAGTTCTAAACGGGCATGCCAGAAGCCTAAAATTTGAAGAGAAAAACATTGGATTTGGACTCCGGCAAGACGAAAGCCTGAAGATTCGATGTAGACGGGCGCTATGATCATGCATCTAAACGCTTTTATGTCTCTCGTCATGTTGTGTTTCTTTAGTGACTTTCATACTTTACTCTCCCTTTCAAGGTTACTCCAGTCTCAAATAGGATTTAATTTATATTGATCATTTTTTGCATGATGTGTCTTATGAAGAGTTTACTCAAACTTTGGATGTTTTGGAACTTCCTTATACATTTCATCCTCCAGCTACGACTCCCCTATTAGTTTATTCTTGCAGGCAACCTCCTTCTCAACACGTATCCACCAGCTCCGACCCAGCTTCCTCTATTTCTGTGGATCTGATCCTTTTGAATAGCGCTATCCTTTGCGTGCTCGTACTCCGCTAGTAAGACTTCATTTTTCTAACACTTGCTTTTTTTCTTCTTATCGTGGTTTCTTATCTGCTAATCTATTGCTCATTCTTATTTTGAGCCTCAGTCCTATAAAGAAGTATGTACTGATTCCACTGGATCAATGCCATGCAAGAAGAATTAACAGCTCTTCAAAAGATTTGTACTTGGAATTTGGTTTCATTACCTGCTGTAAAAACCTTATTGGATGTAAATGGGTTTACAAAGTTAAAACTCATTCTAATGATTATCTAGAGCGCTATAAGGTTAGATTAGTTGCCAATGGTTTTTCTCAAGAATATGGGTTTGATTACGAGGAAACATTTGCACCTATGGCCAAAATGACTAAAGTTTGTACTCTGATTTCTATGGATTCAATTCGTCATTGACCTCTCTTTCAGCTAGATGTCAAGAATGCTTTCCTCAATGGGCATCTTAATGAGGAAGTTTATATGCGTCCTCTCCTAGGCCTTTCACATCCTATTGGTTTTATATGCCTTCTTCGCCGTACCCTTTATGGTTTGAAGTAACCTGTTATAATCGCTTTGAGTCCACTGTTACCTATATTGGTTTCACTCCTAGTCCTCATGATTTTGCTCCTTTTTTCCACCACACTTCAGTTGGGATGGTTATTTTGTTATTATATGTGGATGACATTATTATCAATGGTTTTGATTTTGTTGCTATCTCTGAAGTGAAGCAACATTTGCTTCATACATTTGATATGAAAGATTTAGGTCCTCTGCGATACTTTTTTAGTATAGAGATTGCTTCTTCCCCTAAGAGTTATCTCTTATCTCAATCCAAATATTCAAATGAGGTGATCTACTGTGCCCGCCTCACTGATGATAAGGTTGTAGATACTCTCATTGAGTTGCATACCAAGTTCTCTCCTTTAGATGTTCTTGAGGATCCCACTATCTGTCGATATCTAGTTAGGTGTTTATGTAACAACCTAAGTGAACCATTGGCCCAATAACTTGATAAAAAGCCTAACAATGTGGTCCAAAATGCTTAAGCCCAAGTTATTAGTAGTAGCTCACAAGTTTCATTATATACTAGACAGTTTTTATCTCCTACCGATGTGAGATGAGATATCACAATATCTCCCACTCAAATACGTGATGCCCTCGTCACCGACGTGAGATGAGATATCACAATATCTTCCACTCAGATACGTGACGCTCTCGTCGTGTGGCCCAAGTTCTTCCTTGGTTGTGATGTGGATAGAAGACCATTAGCGAACACAGAGCAGCCCATAAGCGTACACAAAGTATATACAACCTTGTGGCCTCTACTCTTCTTCGGAGCCTCTAGTCCTCTATCCACACTACCACAGAGCCCTACATGGGAATTAGGGTTGGTTCTGATACCATTTGTAATGACCCAAGTGAATTACTGACCCAATAACTTAATAAAGAGCCTAACAACGCGGCCCAAAATGCTTAAGCCTAAGCTATTAGTAGTAGTCCACAAGTTTCTTTATATACTAGACAAAGTTTTTTATCTTCCACCGATGTGGGTTGAGATATCATAGTTTAGTTTATTTTACTATGACTCAATATGATATTGTGTATGCCATTTATGTGGAGAGTCAATTTGTCTCCGCTCCTCGCTCTACTCAATGGGCCGCTTTGCTTTGCATTTGCATTATGTTTGTGGTACCATCTTTCATAGCTTATTCTTGTCTTCTTCTTCTTCATCTCTGATTCTTCGTGCTTATGATGATGCTGATTGGGTTAGCAATGTGTCTGATCGCAAGTCTATTATTGGTTTTTGTGTATTTCTTGGTGACTCCATCATTTATTGGAATAGCAAGAAACAGTCTGACATTGCTCATTCTACTATTAAAACTAAATATCGTGCCATGGCTCATGCAACCGTTGAGATTGTTAGGCTTCGTTAGCTCCTCTCTGATTTGGGTGTTTCTCTTTTCTCCTACTTCTCTCTACTGTGATAACAAGAGTGCTATCTAAATTGCTCATAACTGTGTCTTTCATGAGCATACAAAGCATATAGAGATTGATTGTCACTTTATTCATCAACGTCTTCAGCTTGGTATGATTAATCTCCATTTTATCTCCACGTTATTGTAGCTTGTTGATTTCTTCACCAAGACTCACACTTTAGCTCGTTTTCGGTTCTTACGTGACACACTCACTGCTCACTGGGTTCACATCATGAGTTTGAGGGGTGTGTAAAAGTGTATTTTTTGATTATTTTGTAATTTATTTGTTAGCTAAATGGTAGTTTAGTTATTAAGACTAATAAGGGTTTTAGATTTTGGCCTATTTATATTCTATAACTTATGTTTATGTTTAAGCCTCTTTTTTTGATGAATGGAATAATATATTATTTCTTTGCACTCTTTTCTATCAAAACCAAGGTTATTATTTTTGAAGTGCACTTGGAGATGCTCTTTGGCTAACTACAAACATGAAGGATCAAGGGTAGTAGTAAAATGGTCATTAAGAGAGTTGTCATGAGTTGTTGCAAACCACTAACCTGATGTTTGAGAATAAAAGAGGATGACAAGTTTGTTCATGCTACAATGACAACTAAAGGTCAAACCACTTGAAAATTAGACATGCATTGAGTAGCATGGACACGGACACGAGATACGACACGTCGACACGTCAAATTTCAAAAAATACAGGGCATGACACGCTTGGAACACGTTAAAATTTTATATTTATATATATATTTATTATATATCAAATATATAAATAATTAATTCAATAGTAATTAAAAATATATAACATATTACTAATAAAATTAAAGTCTTATAATTGTTTCTTATAAATGTTTCAAAATATATTTAATATACATAATTTGCGTTTTAAAGGATGCAAAACATTATTACTATGATGAAATTTATCACATAGAACGTGTTCGGAGAGTTCAAGAAGTGCCATTGAAGTGTTTGTCAAGTTTCGAAAAAATGCATGACATTATAAATTTAATTTTTTAATTAAGACACGTTTGAAAAATGTTAAATATGAATTTAGGAATGTCCGAAAAGTGTCCAGAGAGTGTCGTGTCCGACACGGGTACCCGATGCGACACGCCACCATCGTAGAAGTGTCCGTGCTTCTTAGGTCATGCAGGTAAGAGCAAGTTGTTTGGAACCTAATCATCATCTTGAAGACTAAATGTGTTCATGAGAGGATAATATATGTTAGGTGTTTGGTCCCTAGGGTATCCTAATGAATTTTGATTTTCTTGGATTGCTTGCTCACTATTTAATTAAGTAGAGCTAAAAATGCTGCCAACTACATGTGCAAGCCACAAAAATGAGATGGTATTTTTTTTGGTAATGATATGTTTTGTGTTATCTTTGTCAATCAGGATATATTTAGCCATAATCAGGATATATTTAGCCATAATTATGGCATAATTGTATAGATATTATTTCCTTTTTGGTTAGAATAGATTGATACTAATAGCTGAAATTTAGCCTTGTATTTGAACAACAATTTTGTATATAAACAGTGGAACCTCACAAAGAGGAAGTAATTCAAAAAATATTGTCATGGTATCATAGCCAAACTTTAAAAAAAAAACCCTAGCCGTCGCTCTCCTGGCGTCGTCTGAGAGATAGCCTCACTGGAACCCTCGTCCTCACTCGCCGGAACCCTAGCCGTCACTCTCATGGTGTCGCCTGAGAGATAGCCTTGCCGGAACCCTCGTCCTCACTCGTTGGCAACTCTGGTTTGTTTTTTTGTTCTCTGGTTCTCATCAGCGACCTCTCTGGTTGCGCCGACTCTGGTTCTCGTTGGCGACTCTAGTTTCTGATTCACTTGTTCTCGTCGGCAACCTCTCTGGTCGTGCCGACTCTGGTTCTCTTGGTTTGCGACTCTCTGGTTCTTTCTGGTTCACGACTCTGGTTCTCTCTTCGTTCGTCGACTTTGGTTCTCTCTGGTTTGCGACTCTGGTTCGGGTCTCTCGAGTCTCTGGTCGTCATCTCTTGCGCCTCTGGTTTCTCGTGATTCTTTGGTTTTCTCATGGTTCTCGCGCCTCTGCTTGTGATTTTGTATTAGTGGTCCTTTTGCTGCTTGTGGTTTTATCATGTCTACTAGCAAATTTTTTGGGGTCCATTTTACTGGAAAAAATTATCCTGCTTGGGAATTTCAGTTTCAATTGTTTGTTATGGAAAAAGAGTTATGGGGTCATATCGATGGCAGTGATCCTGCTACTATGGAATCTAAAGAGCTGGCTCAGTGGACGGCCAAGGATACTCGTGTGAAGTCCTAGATTTTGTGGTTTGTCGATCCTCAGATTGTCCTATATCTGAGGCCATACAAGACTGCTAGAAGTATGTGGGAATTTTTGAAGAAAGTTTACAACCAGGATCACACAGCAAGAAGTTTTCAGTTGAAAAATGAGATGCCAATTACAGTCAAGGGAATCTCTCCATCAAAGAGTATTTTTCTAGATTTTAGAATTTGTGGAGTGAATTTACTGATATTATTTATGCCAAGGTCCCAGCTGGATCTCTCGCTGCTATTCAGGAGGTTCATGAACAAAGCAAGAGAGATCAGTTTCTTATGAAGTTACGAATGGAAATTGAGGCCACTCACTCCAATTTGATGAATCGTGATCCTCCTCCCTCTTTGGATGTGTGCTTTGGGGAATTACTTTGTGAAGAACGTCTTGCAACACAAGGTATTTTTTAGCAGAATCGTATGATCTCTAACGACGTTGCTTATGCAGCTCACGGGAAAAGCACGGGTAGAGATATGCAGAAGGTCCAATGCTTCAGCTGTAAGGAATATGGGCATATTGCTGCCCAATGTGCCAAGAAGTCTTGCAATTATTGAAAGAAGCCAGGACACATTATCAAAGACTATCCCACTCGTCCCGAGAATCGCCAAACTAATGCCTATTAAGCTGCAGTGGGTATGGCTGCTTCTTCTACAGCTGGTAATCCTGCTGTTCTTACTCCTGAAACCGTTCAGCAAATGATTATGCAAGCCTTTTCAGCCTTGGGGCTTCAAGGTAACAATACACTATCATCTTCACCGTGGCTTGTTGATTTTGGTGTGTCTAATCATATGACTAGTTCCTCCAACACGCTTACCAATGTTCAGAATTATCATGGCTCTTCGTGCATTCAGACTGCTGATGGTAGTCAGCTCCCTATTCATGTTGTTGGAGATATTAATTCAGTAGTTAAAGAAGTTGTATCTCCTGAGCTTTCTACTAGTCTCATTTTTGTTGGTCAATTGGTTGATAATAACTGTAATGTTGGGTTTTCTTGTAATGGTTGTATTGTGCAGGATCATGTGTCGGGGAAGATACTTGCGAAGGGGCCTAAAGTTGGACGTTTGTTTCCTCTCCATTTTTCTATGCCTTCTTGCCTTTCTTTGGTTTGTATTACTGTTAATAATAAAATTGATGTCTGGCACAAACGTTTAGGTCATCCTAATTCTATTGTTCCGTCTCATTTAATTAACTCTGATTTGTTGGGTAATAAAGATCAATTTTCTTTTTCTTCTCGTCTCTCGTTTGATTGCTTTACGTGTAAATTGGGGAAGAGTAAGTCTCTTTTCTTCCCTATACATGGTAGTCGTGTTGATACCTGTTTTGATTTGATCCACAGTGACGTATGGGGTATTACACCTGTTATATTTCATACAAATTATAAATTTTTTGTCACATTCATTGACGATTATAGTCGGTATACCTGGATTTATTTTCTTCATTCTAAATCTGAGGTATTTTATGTGTTTCAACAATTTGTGGCATTTATTGAAACTCAATTCTCTTCAGGAATTAAAGTATTAAGATCTGATTCGAGTGGTGAATATGTCTCATGAATTTCATGCCTTTCTTAAACAGAAATGAATTGTTTATGAGCGTTCTTGTCCTTTTAGATCTCAGTAGAATGGCGTTGCTGAACGTAAGAATCGCCACCTGTTGGATGTTGTTCGCACTTTATTGCTTGAATCGTCTGTTCCCGCTAAATTTTGGGTAGAAGCGTTATCCACGGCAGTTTATTTAATTAATAGATTGCGTGCAAGTGTCTTGCAATTTGAAACTCCCTATTATCGTCTGCATCACAAGCATCTCAACTATCTTGGTATGCATACCTTTGGTTGTGTTTGCTTTGTTCACTTACCATCACATGAAAGACACAAACTTTCTGCTCAATCTGTATAATGTGCCTTTATGGGATATGGTAACTCACACAAAGGTTATGTTTGTTATGATCCAAGCTCTAACAGATTTTGTATTTCTCGTCATGTTGTTTTTTTTGAAAATCAGTCTTTCTTTTCTACTCATGTAGTATCCTTGCCTGAGATTAATACTCTTCCTCATTTTGATGATTTGCCTCCTACTCTTGAGCGGTTCAAACCTGAATTTGTGTATGAACGCCAACGCTCAACGTTGCCCCTTCCTAACTCGACACCTGAGCCTGACCCAACTGATCTGCCAGATCCGGGTTCTGCCATTGTTCCTCGGCGGTCTACTGGAGTCTTTCGCCCTTCTGATCGGTATGGCTTCTCTCATACATCTCTTCATGCTACTTTGTCCTCTATTTCAATTCCCTTATGTTACTCTGAGGTTGTTAAGCATGAATGTTGGCGGGCGGCAATGGGTGAAGAACTTTAGGCTCTTTAGGACAATCACACCTGGGATGTTGTTCATTGTCCAGGACAAGTTAAAGCCATTGGGTGTAAATGGGTATACTCACTTAAGCTGTGTTCTGATGGTACTCTAGATCGCTATAAGGTCAGGTTGGTTGCACTTGGTAACAGACAGGAATATTGGGTGGACTATGAGGAGACATTTGCTCATGTTGCCAAGATGACTACGGTGCGGTTGGTAATTTCTATTGCAGCGTCCCAAGGGTGGCCACTTCATCAAATTGATGTTAAAAACGCCTTTCTTCATGGTGATCTCAAAGAGGATATCTACATGGCTCTACCACCTGGCTTGGCCTCCTCCTCTTCTGATGTATGCAAATTGAAGCGATCTTTATATAGGTTGAAACAAGCTCCTCGGGCGTGGTTTGATAAGTTCCGGTCTACCTTGATTCAGTTTTCCTTTGAGCAGAGTCAGTATGACTCCTCTCTGTTTCTTCGTAAGTCCTCTGCCGGCATTGTTCTTCTTCTTGTTTATGTTGATGATATTGTTATCACGGGGGCAGATTCAGACTTATCACTCGTCTACAACAGCATCTTCAGGCCTCTTTTTCTATGAAGGATCTTGGTCCTCTTACATACTTCTTGGGTTTGGAAATTCACAGTGATCCTTCTAGCATTTTTCTGAATTAACACAAGTACACCCAGGATTTGATTGATTTAGCTGGTCTTCAGGACTCTTTTTCAGTGGATACTCCTTTAGAAGTAAACACGAAGTATCGTCATAAGGAAGGTGATCTCCTCTCCGACCCTACCCTATATCGACAGTTGGTCGGCAGTTTGAATTATTTAACTATTACTCGGTTTGATATTTTCTTTGCTGTTCAGCAGGTTAGCCAATTCATGCAGACTCCCCGCCATCTACATTTAGCTCCTGTTCGTCATATCATCCGCTATCTTCGCGATTCCCTTCACCGAGGGTTGTTCTTCCCAACCGGTTCTCCTCTACATCTTGTTGCCTATAGTGATGCAGATTGGGCCGGATGTCCTGATACTAGATGATCTGTCACTGGGTGGTGCATGTTTCTTGGTGATTCCTTGATCTTTTGGAAGAGTAAGAAACAACCTCGTGTTTCCAAATCATCTACTGAATCCGAATATTGTGCCATGCTTGCTGCATGCTCTGAAATTGTCTGGCTTCGAGGGCTTCTGGCTGAACTTGGTTTCTGCTAATTTGATCCCACCCCTCTTTATGCTGATAACACCCGTGCCATTCAGATTGCTACTAATCCTGTTTTCCATGAACGTACGAAGCACATTGAGATGGACTGTCATTCTATTCGGGAGACCTTAGATGCTCTCGTCATTTCTCTTTCCCATATCTTCAGCTTGCTTATCTGTTTACCAAGGCCATGACACGACTACACCATCAGTTCCTTGTGGACAAATTGATGTTTTTTGATTGACCAGCATCAATTTGAGGGGGGATGTCAATTAGGATATATTTAGCCATAATTGTGGCATAATTGTACAAATATTATTTCTTTTTTGGTTAGGATAGATTGATACTAATGGCTGAAATTTAGCCTTGTATTTGAATAACAATTTTATATATAAACAGTGGAACCTCACAAAGAGGAAGTAAAATAAAAAAAATCTTGACTGAAACAATGAGTAATAATTCAGAACTTTTAGTTGTCTGCAAATGATTTCTTTGGGACCTAATTCTGTCAACATATTGAGAGCAATGCGAATCTTGCCTTTCAAAGGGGGAAAATGGTCCTTAGTGCAATTGTACTAACATAAACAATGGCAGACTTAAGAATTCAGATTATACAGAAAGTAGAATACATCCCCCACCCCACCCC
>JAOTRH010175373.1:0-12224 GCA_034768845.1 Heliamphora exappendiculata | reverse complement strand
GACGTCTCGATATACGTGCAAAATCGAGCTTCGCCGAAATAAAATTCTGACTGGATGGATGCGTAGACTGCGATGCCAATACTAAGGATCAATAGTTGATTTATCAAAAGCCAAACCCCGGGCCCCCCAAGAAGCTAGAGAAAAGGCAAAAAGAACTTGGAGGAAACTTAGGAGTTAAGTTCAAAATATCTTTTTAGAAAATATCTAAGTTCTGATATTTATAGGCCTCCAAAATATCTTTTTTTTTAAATTTTTGAAATTCACACGGCAACTACCTATAACCCCGAGAACCAACCCCGCATGCTCAGATCAACGTAAACTTGCATTAAAACGAGTAAATTACACACCGAACAAATATATATGCAAAACACATCTCATATACATACAAGTCTCTAAAGGTGACGGGTCCAGGTCTCACAACTCTTTCCCCCTTAAGGAATTTTGCCCCCGAAATTCACAACAAGGTTACGAGGTAAACAGGTCTGGGTATCTAGCACGCATCCCAGACTCGAGCTCCCACGTCGCTTCCTCAACCCCATGATGATGCCATAGGACCTTGACATAAGCAATTGTTCTGCCTCGCAACGTCTGCTCCTTTGTATCAAGAATCCTCACTAGATGCTCCTCATAAGTGGCATCCCCATCAATCCATAGCTCAGCCTAATCTAGCACATGTGAAGGATCAGGCTCGTACCTCCGAAGCATAGAAATGTGAAACACGTTATACACAGATGCTAACGGAGGTAGTAACGCCAAATGGTAAGCAACCTCTCCAATCCTATCAAGAATCTCAAAAGGTCTAATGAAACGCGGTGATAGCTTTCTGCTACGACCAAATCTCATCAAACCTCTACGTAGTGAGACCTTTAGAAACATATGATCCCTCACTGCAAACTCTGAAGGTTGCCTCCTCTGATCTGCATAACTCTTCTGGCGGCTCTGCATTGTAGCAAGGCCCTGGCGAATTGCTGTAACCTTCTCCGTCGTCTCCCGTACCATGTCGGGTCCCAAGACTGTGGTCTCTCCCACATTTGTCCAATATATGGGCGATCTACATGGTCTACCATACAAATCCTCATACAGTGCCATTCCAATACTGGACTGATAGCTATTATTGTATGCAAACTCTGCTAAAGGTAGATGATCCTCCAATGAACCTCTGAAGTCAAGGACACAAGACCTCAGCATATCCTCCAGAACCTGTATAGTCCTCTATGACTGGCCATCCGTCTGGGAGTGAAAAGCAGTACTGAACATCAAGTTCGTTCCCAAGGCCTTCTGAAGACTCTGCCAAAAGTGCGAAGTGAAGCGCGGGCCTCGATCTGAAACAATGGATACTGGCACTCCGTGCAATCTAACTATCTCCCCGACGTATAAGCTACTCAGTCGTTCCACCAAATCCCTCACTCGGATAGGGAGAAAGTGTGCAGACTTTGTCAACCTATCAACCACAACCCACACGGCGTCGTGTCCCCTAGGTTACCGAAAAAGTCATGATACAAAGTCCATCGTGATGTGCTCCCACTTCTACTCTGATATAGGCAACGACTGTAGCAATCCTGCCAGTCTCTGATGTTCTGCCTTTACCTGCTGACAGGTGAGGCATTAGGAAACAAACTGGATCACATCTCGCTTCATCCCTGTCCAATAGAACTGATGACATAGGTCATGATACATCTTCGTGCCTCCAGGTTGCATGGCAAGACGAGAATGATTGCACTCATGTAAAAGATAAACTCGACATGACTCTGGCACAAACAACCTGCCTGCCAACCTCAGACTCAGATCAGAACCCACAATCCATCCCATTGTATCCTCGCTACTAGCAACGCGATCTCGTATCATCTGAGCCTCCTGATCCATCTGCTGGATCTCTAGCACACGTGCTATCAATGTTGGTCAAGTAACTACAGAAAATAAGGTGGCACCAGTCACTGTCTCCTCGAGACATAAATCAAACTCTCCCACCTCTCTGAGCATGTCCCACTCACGTATAACCACAGAAGCTAACGACCTGTGAGATCTTCTACTGAGTGCATCTGCTACAACATTGGCCTTCCCTGGATGGTACTGCAAATCAAAATCATAATCCTCTAGCAGCTCCATCCATCGTCGCTGGCACAAGTTAAATTCCTTCTACGAAAACAAGTATTTTAAACTCTTGTGATTGGAGAAAACCTCAAAATGCTCACCATACAGATAGTAACGCCATGTCTTCAAAGTGAAGACCACAGCTGCCAACTCCAAGTCATGCGTAGGATAATTCTACTCGTGCCTCTTCAACTGCTGAGAACCGTAGGCTACAACCTTACCCTTCTGCTTCAGAACACATCCAAAATCGTCATGTGATGCATCACAGTATACAGTATATCCCAAGCCTTGCTCTGGAATGATCAACACTAGCGGACTAGTCAACCTCGTCTTCAGCTCCTGGAAAGCTAACTCACAGGACTCACTCCAAATAAACACAACTCCCTTCCGCGTCAGATGCGTCATCGGTGCAGCGAGTCTAGCAAAGTCCTTCACAAACCGTCGATAGTAGCCGGCTAGACCCAGAAAACTATGTATCTCAAAGACACTCTTCGGTCACTCCCAATCGGTCACAGCATCATTCTTTGACGAATCCATTGATACCCCGTCTGCCGACACTATGTGTCCCAAAAATCTCACCTCAGTCATCCAGAACTCGCACTTCTCGAATTTCGCGTACAAGCGGTGCTCTCTCAAAGTCTGTAGCACGATCCTCAAATGATCCTCGTGCGCCTCTCTAGTGGGTGAATATATCAAAATATCATCCACAAACACTACCACAAAACTATCCAAACAAGGATGGAAGATCCGGTTCATCAAACCCATAAACGTAGCTGGTGCGTTCGTCAGACCGAACGGCATAACTAGAAACTCATAGTGACCATAGTGAGCCCTGAAAGCGGTCTTCTCTATGTCCTCATCCCTAATCCTCAACTAGTGATATCTCGATCTCAAGTCAATCTTCGAGAAACAACGTGAATCCCTCAGCTGATCAAACAAGTCATCTATCCTCGGCATCAAATACTTGTTCTTCACTGTCACCTGGTTCAGCTTCCTGTAATTGATACACAAATATAAAGATTCATCCTTTTTCTTGACAAAAAGAGCAAGAGCTCCCCATGAAGAAGTACTCGGATGTATAAATCCCCTGTCAAGTAACTCCTGTAACTATACCTTGAGTTCACGTAACTCAGCGGGTGCAAAGTGATAGGACGGTATAGATTTGGGAACAGCTCCGGGAACTAGGTCAATAGAGAACTCTAACTCCCGGCTCGGCGGTAACTCAACCAGGTCATCAGGAAAGACGTCAAGATAGTCGCACACCACTGGAGGTAACTCTCCTCGAACTCCAACCTCCTCATCCAACGTTAGAGCTGAGAAAAGGAAACCCAGGTCACCCTAGTTTTACACAACACCTAGCATAGACCTCAAACCCTCATCCCGATCTCCCATAAAATAAAAGCAATCTCCCGTCGGTGTACAGATCATCACCGTCTGTCGATCGCAATCGATGAAGGCACGATAGGTGGTTAACCAGTCCATCCCTAGGATGACATCAAATGTGGTCATGTCCAGGATAACAAGGTCGAACTCTATACAATGACCGGCGACCTCCAACACACAGGATCTACAGACAAGACTCAACATCACATCCCCACTCACTGGGGTCTCCACGCCCATAGTACTACCCAACTAATCCATTTGCAATCCCAATGCAGATGCGAAAGCTGAAGATATAAATGAATGTGATGCTCTAGTGTCAATACGAACAGTGGCCCATGATCTGAATACTAGAAGAGTACCTCTAATCACGGAGGTGGTAGCAGCAACATCGGGCACGGCCAGTGCTCTGGACGAACTAGAATCTGCAAGAACGTAAGCTCTGGCCGGTCCGCTGTGGCTCTGAACTGCCGACTGTCTACTTGACTGCACTGATGCACCCCCCTCTGCAAATTTGGACGTCTGAGCTCTAGGCTATTGATACGTCTGTCTTCCCATGCTAGATGGGACAGTTGGTGATCATGCTGTACTCTGAATGCTCCCTCGCTGAGGACAGTTCCTCCAGATGCGCCCAGTCTGCCCACACTCAAAACATATAGGTGGTCCTCTTTCTGGCGCCTGCGACTGTGACTGTGCCTGAACAGGCACTGCACTCCTGCACTCTGCTGCATGACGTCCTGGTCGCTGGCATCTACGACAAAGTACCCACTGATCCGTTCGTCCCGTTGAAGCTACGGGAGGTGAAGAAGCAGAAGACCGTGGAGGATACAACCCCACTGGATGAGAACTCGGACCAGATGCCCGTTGACACTTAACCTTGCGTCCCCGAGATAGTGCACGTCCCCCGTCCTGCTGACTCCTACCGTCTCTATCCCTACGCGTCTCAGACAAGGTGTCCTCCACCTTGATGGCCATCTGTACCAAGTCAGTGTAGACTTGCATCTAGAATGCCGCAACTCTGTCCCTGATAGCGGGCCTTAAACCCCTCTCAAATCGGTTCGCCCTGAACTCATCAGTAGGTATGATCTCCTATGCAAACCGGGATAAGCTGGTAAACTCAGCCTCATACTCAACAATCGACATACTCCCCTGAGTCAAAAATAGGAAATCCTCTCTGTAGCGATCCCTCAATGTCGCTGGAAATTATTTCTCCAGAAATACCTTCATGAATGCCTCCCACGTCCCTGCCACCATGGTCTTGGAAAACTTCCACCACATATGGGCACTCCCTCTCAGCTAGAAGGCAGCACATATAACTCTCAGATCATCCTCCTCAATCTGAAGTGAATCAAGAATCCTAGTAACCAACTCTAGCCACTCAGTGGCAACTGTGGGATTAGGAACTCCAGAAAAGGTAGGAGGGTCCAGATGGAAAAACTCACGCATCGCAACCGTCGCCCTCGGCTCAGGTACACCCTCCCTACCCCTAGTGGCCTCAGCCAGTTGTCGGATGGAGCCAACCATCTCACGCAACAGATCGGCCTCAGCAGCAGGCCCTTGGGGTGCATTAGCATCCCAGCATCTGGGATTGGAACGTCCCTTCGGCCAGAACCACGGCCACGGCCTCGACCTCGGCCTTGTCCTCCCCGCGTGGACATAACTCTATATGAAAGCAACATAATGGGATAAGAATCCATATAACATGTTATTACTATTGTAAAAGATAAATAAGCATGCTAGCACATAGCCACGTAATATCATGTCATCAAATATATCACATACCGAGGAGAACCAACAAGAAATACTTGTCACTCTGAACAACCTACTCAGATTCCTTGCTGAAAATCACGTCCGCGAAATGCGTCTCTAACATGGCTTCCAAGTATGTTAATCCAAACGCCCGAAGGCAAGACTAATCAATCCCAAGGTCTAACCTCCATACCCACGTATACACCACAAGCTATCATGCTATGTTAGGAAAACACTATAACACATGCAACCAAGCACACATACATCCTCACAAGGTGATGTACCCTCTTTCCCATGGCTCATAGGTATTTGAACCCAGAGCTCTGATACCAAGTTGTCACGCCCCAAACATCTGGGTCACGCAAAAGCCCACCAAACACCCATTTATGAAAATAAGGTTTCCATAAGAAATCAAAATGTACAACATTTAGATAAAAGTCCGCACAATTCAACTCTCATAAACTGTAAAGCATGCATTCTCATACATGAATAAACATATCGCCAAAAGGCGTACAAAATCAGCCTCAACAGGCGTCACATGTGAAAGTACATGTCTCAAAAAGGGAAAACTACAGCAAGTTTTCCATCACCACTGCAACTAGGTCGCCTCGTCATGGTCACCTAAAAATGTTTTCTAGAAAATCCCACATCGTGAGCCGAAG
Organism: Heliamphora exappendiculata; assembly: GCA_034768845.1. Lineage (NCBI taxonomy): Eukaryota > Viridiplantae > Streptophyta > Magnoliopsida > Ericales > Sarraceniaceae > Heliamphora > Heliamphora exappendiculata. The sequence continues at coordinate 6,342 of JAOTRH010175373.1, read as the reverse complement.
CCCAATAGAAAATAGACTGTATAAAGCTGTAATACAGGTCATGCAATCGTATGGTGGGAGCTAACTAGACCACAGCACCCAAAAGGTTTTCCATCTCAAAAATCACACGTTTTCCATCCTTAAAACTATGCATATCATCCTAACAGATATCATGCCACAGTTAAGGAAAAGCAGTAATAAAACAGTTTTCTCCACTCGAACACACAACCGAGGAGACAAGATAGAATGAGATCCTATGTATCAACTCTGTCAACTCAAGACAAAGGCAACAACTATAGACTTCTCTCCATTACCCTAGTCCTGAACCACTTAAGGCCTGCTAGGTAATGACAAGTTCTATACGATGTCACAACAACAAACCCACTCAAGGGATAACCTGCTTCTTTACGGATCTCTATGACCGATGGACGAAGTTAACCAAATCACGACACCCTTCTTTACGGATTGCCACGATCGATGGACGAAGTTAAGCAATACCACGTTTATGGGGATTAACCCGAGGGACCGTAGCGAACCCACTCTGCGGACGTTTTTGGACTTTCACCAAGGAGCAATGGAAGCCCAACTCAACATATCTCTAGTGTCACGGTACATCTATGGATAACATTATCAACTCACAAATAGGTATACAACACAGGTATGTATATAAGGGATCCCATCCATGAACCATGGAGATCAAACAACATATGTAAAAATATATTTTCACCCAAAACGTTTTAGAAGTTGGGACTCAACCCCGAGATCTAGCTCTAAACCTTCAACCAACACGTTTTGAAAATTCCCAAGTCTCCGTTTTCAAACCATCCTTTTGAAAACCTCAGATACCCCTTTGAAATCATAGAATTTCATAAAAACCTTGGATAAACATCACACGAGGAAAGCTTGAACCAAAACACACCATTTTCCTAAACAGTCCAAGTTTAGTCGACTGGACTCACCCTCCAGTCGACTGAAAAACACACTAGAAATGAAAATCTAAAAGATAAGCCATTTTAGTCGACTGACCTCCCAGGTCTAGTCGACTGAACTCATAAGTTCAATTGACTGAACTTGCCCAGATCATGTTTTTGAGCTACGGTTTTGGTTTTCCAACCTCAAATGAAACCTCCAAACTCTTATTTTTGATATCCACAAGCATCCCCTAGCTTAGGACTATCATAAAACCCCGAAAGGAATCTCCCTCTTTCGATTTCATCCAACTGAACGCCGAAAAATGATTTTAACCCAAAATTAGATTTGAAACATAAATCACTTTTCATGCATTTTAAAACGGTAGAAACACGTAGGATTACATGTAGTACCCTCCAATAGTTATAGAGTCTAAGATCCTACCTCGATGAGTTCAAAACTCAACGTCTTGATCTACGTGCAAAATCCAGCTTCGTCTGAATAAAATTCTGACGGGATGGATGCGTAAACCACGATGCCAATACTAAGGATTAGTAGTTGGTTTATCAAAAACTAAGCCCCGAGCTCCCGAGAAGCTAGAGAAAAGTCAGAGAGAACTTGGAGGAAACTTAGGAGTTAAGTTTCAAAATATCTTTTTAGAAAATATCTAAGTTCTGATATTTATAGGTCTCCAAAATATCTTTTTTTTTTAATTTTCAAAATTCACACGGTAACTTCCTACAACCCCTGGAACCAACCCCGCATGCTCAGATAAACGCAAACATGCATTAAAATGAGTAAATTACACACCGGACAAAACGCGCATTGCGACTTTCTCCCTCGGTTCAGGTATACTCTCCCTACCCCTAGCAACCTCAGCCAGTTGTCGGATGGAGCCAACCATCTCACGCAACAGATCTCCCTCGCCAACCGGTGCGTGGGGTTCTTTAGCAACCCCAACATCTGAGACTAAAATGTCCCTTCGGCCAAAACCACGGCCACAACCTCGACCTCGGCCTCGTCCTCCCCGCGTGGACATCACTCTATACGAAAGCTGCCACGCCCCAACATCAGGGTCATGCGAAATCCCACCCAAAACACCCATTTTAGAAAATAGATTTTACAGTTGAAAATCAAAGTATACAACATTTGGATAAAAGTCCCCACAGTTTAACTCTCATAAACTGTAAAACATGCATTCTCATACATGAATAAATATATCGCCTAAAGGCGTACAAAAGCAGCCATCATGGGCGTTACATGTAAAAGTACATGTCTAAAAAATAAGAAAAACTACAGCAAGTCTTCCATCACCTCTGCAACTAGGTCAACTCCTCATGCTCACTTGAAAAAGGTTTTACAGCAAAAAAATTCCACGTCGTGAGCCAAAACCCAATAGAACATAGACAATAAAACTGGAAAGCAGGCTATGCAATTACACACACACGGGCTCATCCACAAGAGCTAAAAATGTTTTCCTCCCAAATCATAAGTTTTTCGTCAGACTATCACGAGTCTCAAAAAGGTTTTATCTCATAAAACTCCACATTTTCCATCCTTCAAACTATGCATATCATCCTAACAGATATCATGCCACAGTTAAGGAAAAATTGTAAATAAACAGTAAGCTCCACTCAGGCCACTCAGCTGAGGAGAAAGGTATAAATGTAGTCATAAGTACCGACTTTGCCACACCGACAAAGGTAACAAGTATAGACTCTCATCCATTAACCTAGACCCGTAGAGTTAGTAATGACAAATTTTATATGGAGTTACAACAACAACGCCATTAACGGTGGAAACTGACATAGTTACGGGGTCACACCCAAGGGCACTAAACACCCGCACAACCACTTAGTTTACGGAATCACAACCCGAGGGCACTAAGCACCCACCAACCTCGTTTACGGGGATTAGCCCGAAGGCACGTAGGGACCTACTCTGCGCATGTTTTCGGACTTACACCAAGGAGCAATGGAAGCCCAACTCAACACACCCACTGTCACGGTACATCTATAGATAAACATTTCAAAATCCACCGTAGCTCAACTACGAAAATCTGTAAAATGATTTATACAACACATGTATAAAAAGTGATCCAATCCATCGATATGGAGATCCGAAATCATTTCCAACAAAATGTTTGAAAGGTGAGACTCAACCTCGCGGGTTAGCTCCAAACCTCCAAAAGCACGTTTTTCACCATTTTCACAAAACACCTCATTTTCAAATCCCATTTTGAAAACTATGGATACCGCATACCCGAAACATGTATACAACCGAGAAAAGGCGTAAAAATTCTACTTTTACCCAAAAACCACAATTACACATGAAAATCACATTTGATGTATTTTTTACTCGATAAAAACACATATAATCACATATATCACCCTTATACGGTAGTAGGATCTGGAATCCTACCTCAGAGAGTCAAGAACTCGACGTCTCAAAACTGAACGGCATCAGAACGAGAATCCAACCAGATGGATGTGAAGCCCTCGACCCCGATAGCAAGGATCCACAAAGGATCGAACCCAAAACCAGGCGCCAGACCCTCAAAGCTAGAGAGAAGGCAGAGAAAAGGAGTTTTTTTAGCCTAGAAGAATGGTTTTTGTCTCAAAAATCCCGCCACTGGGATATTTATAGAAAACAAAAAATAACATTGTTCAGTCGATCGAACCCAAGATTTTTGGTTCAGTCGACTGGGCCAAGCCCTCTAGTCGACTGAACTGGTGGGCAGAGTGTTTTTGACGCTGAAACCGAAATTTTTATGTCAAACACATGCCAAATAAGCCTCTACCAAACTCCAAAAAGCGTGTAACACATTTATACATGTTGTTCTACAACTGTAAAGCATAAACCATGCACCAATGCTATTCATATACTGAAAGTAGCACATCAAATATGTAAATAACCCAAAAGATAGGGGTCAAGGTCTCACAAAAGCAACATAATTGGGTAAGCTTTCTACAACATGTTATTGCTAACGTAAAAGACAGATAAGCATGCTAACACATAGCCACTTAATATCATGTCATCACATCTCACATACCGAGGAGAACTAATTAGAAAGACTCGTCACTCTGAACCACCTACTCAGATTCCTTGCTAGAAATCACGTTCGCGAAATGCGTCTCTAACATGGCTCCTAAGCATGTTAATCCAAAGGCCCGAAAGCAAGACTAATCAATCCTAAAGTCCAATCTCCATACCCACATAAACAAGCTATCATGCGTATGTTAACAAAAGCAAAAATACAAGCAATCAAGAATATGCATATCTTCGCAAGGTGATGTACCCTCTTTCTCATGACTTTTAGGTATTCGAACCCAGAGCTCTGATACCGAGTTGTCACACCTAAAACACCAGGGTCATGCGAAAGCCCACCAAAACACCCATTTAATAAAAATAGGTTTTCACAGTTAGAAATCAAAATACAACATTTGGATAAAAGATTCCCAAGTTTAACTCTCATAAAACTGTAACATGTATTCTCGTACATGAATAATCATATCGCCCAAAGGCATACCAAACCAGCCCAAACAGGTGTCACATGTAAAAGTACATGTCTCAAAAATAGAAAACTACAGCAAGTCTTCCATCGCCTTTGTAACTAGGTCAACTCTACATGCTCACCTAAAAAATATTTTACAGCAAAAATCCCACACCGTGAGCTGAAGCCCAATAGAAAAATAGACTGTAAACTGTAATACAGGTCATGCAATCATATGGTGGGAGCGAATTCGATCACAAAAGCCAAACAAGTTTTTCTCTCAAAAACCACAAGTTTTCCATCCTTGAAACCATGCATATAATCCTGACAGATATCATACCACAGTTAAGAAAAAGCAGTAAAACACAGCATTCTCCACCCGGGAATACACAATTGAGGAGACACGATAAAATGTAATCTTATATACCGACTCTGCCACACCGACAAAGGTAACAACTATAGACTCTTGTCCATTACTCTATAGTCGTGCAGGGTCTAATAAGTAATGACAAGTTGTGTACGGAGTTACGACAATGACGCCATTAACGGGGCAACCGACAATACTTAATTTACGGGACTTGAGCCCGAGAGAACTAAGAACCCACACGACTCAATTTACAGGGACTAACCCGAAGGAACTGAGTACCTACGCTGCGCACGTCTCCAACATGCACCGAGGAGCAATGGAAGCCCAACTCAACAAACCCACTACCACGGTACATCTATGGATAAACATTTCAAAACCAACCCGCAAGACAGATATACAATTCATGTATATAAAGAGATCCAATCCATGAACCATGGAGATCAAACAAACATGCCAAAACATATTTTCAAAACCTTTCTTTTGAAAACCACAAATATCCTCATTTAAATAATAGAATTTCATAAAAAAAACCTCAAATAAACATCACACGAGTATGCTTGAACCAAAACACATCATTTTCCAAAACAGCCCAGGTTCAGTCGACTGGACTCACCCTCAAGTCGACTGAAAAACACATTGGAAAAGAGAACCAAAACAGAAGCCATTTCAGTCGACTAACCTCCTAGGTCCAGTCGACTGAACCACCAAAATGATGATCCAGTCGACTAAACTCGTAGGTTCAGTCGACTGAACCAGCTTAGATCACGTTTATGAGCTACGATTTTTGTTTGCAAATCTCAGATCAAGCCTCCAAACTCCTTTCTTTGATACCCACAAGGATAAGTAAACCTAAGGTTATCATAAAGCCATAAAAGAAACCCTCAAAACATGATTTCAACCACCCGAACGCCGAAAAGCATTTTTTTTAAAACCAAAAACCCATCTTGAACACAAACACCTTTCTCATGCGTTTTTACACGGTGAAACAACATATAATTACACGTGATACCCTCTAACAATTATACTGTCTAGGATTTTACCTCGGTGAGTTAAAAACTCGATGTCTCAATCCACGTGCAAAATCAAGCTTCGTCGGAATAAAATTTTACCCGAATGAAAGCGTCGATCACGATGCCGATACTAAGGATCAGCAATTGATTTGTCAAAAATCGAGCTCCGGGCCCCCGAGAAGTTAGAGAGAAGGCAGAGAGAAAATTGAAAGAAACTTAGGAGTTAAGTTTTCAAAATACCTTTTTAGAAAATACCTAAATCCCAATATTTATAGGCCTCCAAAATATTTTTTTTTTGAATTTTTAAAATTCGCACGGCAACTCCCTACAACCCCGGGAGCCAACCCAGCATGCTCAGATAAACTTAAATATGCATCAAAACGAGTAAATCATACATCGAAGAAATATATATGCAAAAACACGTAATATATATATTGCTCTAAAAAAAAGACGGGTCTGGGTCTCACATGAGTGATCGTGACGATATAAACGATTACACTACAGATAACTACCGTTGCTATTATTATACCTAAAAAGTGGGTTCTCAAAATTATATTGGATTATTAGTTTTGATTATAATATTG
>JAOTRH010175342.1:0-12227 GCA_034768845.1 Heliamphora exappendiculata | reverse complement strand
ATATTTGCTCCATTACTTTGTCACCGCCCCCACTTGCAATTGATATCAATTTCATGATAAGAAAGAGTTAAAGCAAACAACATAAATATTGGCTTAACATGTTTTAAAAGGGGATTGAGATTTGATGAGAATAAAGAGAAAATATCATATAGAAAACCTCATATTTGGGATGTTAAATTTTTTTTGTCTTTTATGAGTTTTAATTTTTTTTAAAAAAAATTGGATTGTTTGAAATAATTTATTTAGAGTAGATTCTTACTTTTTTTTTTATTATTGAAATGTTTGATATGTTCTTACCTTTTGTTTTAATATTATAGTATTTAGAATAATGACACAAATTTTTAAAAATAGAGTTGACTTTTTATTTAAAAATATTATAGCCGTTTCATTTTTAATAAAAATGGAATGTTTATAATGTATGTAGTTTTTTTTTAAAATAAAATAAATAACTGAATTTTTAGAAGAACTAAACAATATAGCTTAAAAGTTGTTTTTTTTATATAAAAAAGTCAATCTTTTAAAAATACTAAGCAAAAACTAAGAGACCACTGGACGGACGTAGGCTCCTAACAACTTTAAGCTTCTCGCATTAAGTTCAGAGTCACAATTATTTTTATGAAATAACACCAAATAAACATAATCTTTGATGTTATAATTGCACGTATGGGTGGTGGATGATCCTATTATACCTTCCTCGGTGTTCCTCATTACTTCCTTCCAGTGAGATACGTTCCTTAGTTACACATTTCAAGTGGGTTATGCACTCATGTTCTTGCAGCCTCTCTCTCTCTCTTTTTTTTTTTTTTTATAAATTTTTTATATACCTTAAAATGGTTAGTGGGTTGGTGTTAAGGTAGTAAGAAAAAGGACCAGTGGGACTCAAAACCATCACTTGGTTCGTGGAGTATAGTTTTCTCAAATGGAGACGTTATTCAAGTGGATAGAAAATGTCATATTAATATATTGATATGATATGCTCAGTTAATACATACACAATTATGTACGTAAAATTATTGAAACTTTTCTTACATTAAAAAGAGTTAATTATATATAATATATCAGTATAGTTCTACATTAAATAAACACATATTTATATAGATATATTATATTAGCATGCTCATGCTAAATTAGTATAATAATTTCTTTAATCACAGGACCTAAAACTACCACTTGGTTCGAGGAGTGTAAAATGCCAACCACGGGGCCTTGAAATCACCATCTTGCTGACATGGCAATGTTTGATTAGCGGTTTAGAGGTGTTTGGTTTAATTTAAACTCTACTTTTTCTTTCTTCATTTTTCAAGTAATTTGATTTGAATGTTGAGCTTATTTGATGGACTCCACATCAATATCTCCATTATCCTTCCTCGAGTTTCATGAGTTTGTTTTGTCAAAGTTGAGATTATAAATTTATATATTATAGTTGAAAAATATGATTATGATTTGAATAAAAAGTTATAAATATCTGTTATAGTTATAAATTTATAAGTTTAATAAATAAAATTTATGTTTGTTAATTTAAAATTAAAAGTTACAAACAAAAAGCTATTAGCACACTCATTTAAATTTTCTTAACTTTCTACTAAGTTATAAATTATAATAACTAAAAATAATTTATAGCAAACACCTTTTATAAGCCTTGTGAACCTTACTCGGATGGTATGAAATCTAGGGTCCAAATTGAACTAATGGCTTATTTACTTATTTTATATAATTTACCTTTGTCTGTAGTATTTTCTTTTTAAAATTTTTTTTGATAATTAAAATAATCACTTTTCTAATTTCTCATTTAGATGAGTCAAAAAAGAAAATTATTTTGGCCAAAAGATAAAAATTATTCAAAAAGCTAACTCCCACAGTCCCAAGTCTTAACCAACCGTTCAATCTCACTACAAGAAAAAGCATTATCCGCGACGCTTTTTTTTGACAAAGAATAAATTTCGTCGCGAAAAGTCGATCTTTGCCGATGAGCTCACCAATGTTGTCGCTGTAGGGTTCTCGACGTTTCGCGACGAGCCACTCTCGTTGGCGAAAGAGTGTTTTTGCGCGACAACTTACACATGTTGTCACCGACGGTGTTGAAAACTTGCGCCAACACTCGCTCCAAATCTGAGAAAGTTCGCGGGAGTCCAAAACATCCTTGTGCGACAAATTAATGTCGTCGCGGTTGATCTTGGAGCTCAAAACACCCTGCGCGACAAAGGAATGTCGTCGCAGTTGAGCTTGGTGACCAAATCAGTATTTGTTTTGGTTAATTAATTCTTTCCCGTCAACCAATTTGTCGCTAGTAGAGTTTTCCCCAATTGCTTAAGTGAAAATTAAACCACTAATTTACCCTAAAGCCACATCTAGCGGTATTTGTTTTGCTTAAATGAAAACTAAACTGCCTCCGCCACCCTTGCATGTCAAGCATCGAAGCTCCGACCAGTTCGTCTTCAATCGGAGATAAAACCCTCTACGCACCATCGACTTCATCTTCGTCAACCAGTTCGTCATCCTCACGACGCAGGGCAAGACCAACCCTAACCAGAACACCGGCATTTCGATAACCTCACGGCGACATCGTACCTCGACCAGAACACTGACAACTTGTCGGCGTCGTACCTTGACCAGAACCTGATGGCGTCGTCGTACCTCGACCAGAACACCGGCAAACCATCGTTCCCTGTATGTATATTAATTTTCTGCACTTTCGCTCCATTCTCTCTGGTTGTTTGAAGAAGAAACATCTGGCTCTATTGAAGTTGTAGATTTTAGTGATTCTATTTTTTTTGATTATGTGATTCAATGAATATCTTTTTTTGTGATTGTAGTTGTAGTTATAAAAAACAATGAATATCATTTGCTCTTATTGTTTTTGTGATTTTTTTTTATTGTGCAAATGACTTACAATGACATATTTATATTGGTTTACATTTCAAGGTATGTCCACCACATGTTTGATAAAATTACTGAGTAAGAACTGTTATTTTAGATAATTATATGAAATAAAACTAATACATGGGTTGTTCTTAATAACAATAAATATCATCTAGTGGACATCGATGAGGTTGTTTAAATGCAATATATGTCTTTTATCTATATTCTATTAGTGGAATAAAAAAATTCAGTTAATTTATGCATTTAATTTTGTGCTTTATCGGAGACTTCTCCTTTGATTTATGCATTTATGTTGGAATTTCCTAACTTTTGATTACAAACATGCCACTACTTGGACACATAATTTTCTAAATCTGTACCATGTGACCATCAAACTTAGTCTACTGTAAAGTCTAAAGTTTGGTTTGGAATGTCTCATTGATTAGGTTACTTTCATTGTTACTCGCTTCAATGATCAACGGATATCAAGCGCAGAATTGAGGGGTCTTCTTCTCCAATCAATTTTCGTCTTGGTACAGTACAAGGAGTTTTTAGCTTCTTTTGAGAACAATGAGGCAGCCATCCAAAGGATGCCAAAGGCATTGTTGTCAACATTTGATAACAGATCCTGGATTCCTATAACAAATATACTTCTCCGATTGTGCAAGGGTTCAAGCTTTGGTTCCTCAAAGCATGGAGAGTCATCCTCATCATCTGTTGTTTTTCAGGTGAACTGAAGTTACTCAACATTGTGTTTTGATCTGGAATTTTCTTTTCTCCTTTTTTTTATCACTAAAATATTATAAGGTACCTTCTAAAGCTTATTTGTTAATTGGTAACATATTTCATGGACCCGGGTATAAGTGTTCGGTGTGGGTGTGCTGCAGTGTCAGCCTCCTTCACTCTCAAATAGCACTAGCCTGTTTTGTTTTCCTTGTTTTTAAAAAAAAAAAAATACATTTGTGAAGAAAGTTCACACACTCCATTGTTTAATGTCCTTAAGTATTGTTAATATATTATTCAAGAAGTATATATTAGTTGAAATAAATACCATATTCAATAAGTATAGGCTATGTATTTGGACAAGGAATTCTTGTGCCTTTGTTTTTGGAGAATGGGAAATTGTGGAAATACTTTTTGGTGAAGTATGATATTTAGACAATTGTGAATTGCTTGTAGTTCTAAGACTCGGGTTCACCTTTTTAACAAATTATTATTCCTTGTCATCATCAATTTACGGATCCTTCAGAGGGGATGCTTATCTTGCAAAACTGATGCAACTGGAGCAATTCTCAACCCTCCTGATTAGCCGGTCGGAGAGGTGGCAGGTTGAAAGGATAAGCACTTCAATGTAAATTTAGGTTATATAATGAAAAGAAAATTTATGTAATTTATATTTTTTTAATTTCATTAATTTTATGTTTACTTTGTAGGGCTTAACAATGATTTTTTTTTCTTTTCTTGTAACAGATACGGATCGAAAATTCTATTGTGCTTTTGAAGTGATGATCATGCTATTGAGATTGAGGAATTGATGAACTATTTTGTAATTTATATCATTTTTATTCGGATATGTTTTGAACGATTGATGAATGTTTGGAACTTATTACTTTTATTTAGATATGTTTTAAACGGCTGATGAATGCTTGGAATTTGTTATTTTATTCAGATATGTTTTGAATTACATTATTATTATTAAATTTTTGGTGAATTGAATTGATGAGACTGCATTTGATGGTGATTATTCTTGTGTTATACAGATTTTTTGGGTATGATTAGCGAAAAAATATTATAGTTTAGTAATGAAAGTTTTGTTTATGGTTTATCTTTAGCAACGAAAATGATATTTGTTGCTGAAAATAGTGACATATATTTCGTCGGAAAATGTGACCATTACCAACAAATTTGGAGCATCAGCAACCGCAGCCTGTAGGCATAGATAGGTCATTGGCGACGAAAATGCCTTGTCATTGATTGTTACCATTAGCGACGACTGGCCTTGTAGGCGAAGAGACATCATTGCTGACGAATCTGGCTTGTCGTGGATAATTACCATTAGCGACGAATACCTTAGTAAGCAAAGGCAGGTCAATACCGACGATTCTGTCGTCGGTAAATGTTGATCTTTCGGCGACGACACCAAATCGTCGCAGTAGATCTTCCCAGGTTCCGCGACAAGTTGGCGACGAAATTAAAATCGTCGCAAAAGGTTTTGGGCGACGAATTTGGGTTTGCAGCGACGAATATTGTCGTCGCTGTTGGTGATTTTTATAATTTTGCCTAATAACAATAAAAAAAAGTGCCAAAAATCATTTTGAATAAAGAAAAGTGTCAAAATCATTTCCCATATTATATGTTCCTTGTATATACAACTCCACAAAAACTATAACTAGAAAAATATGTTAATTCATTAAAGACGATACAGGAAGCAAGGTGTTTGCTAACAAAACAAGAGACAGAAAGAAAAGAGAGAAATTATTATTGCCACATGCATAGATGGACGAAGGAGGGTGGATAGGGATGGTCGTTTTTCCAAGATTTTAAAAAAACTCACTATTATAGTAATATTAGTTCAAAATATTTCATAATTATATAGGTTTGCCCTTATAAGATATTTTTAAAATTTTAATATATGCTATTTTAAATTTTTACAATAATAATTCGTCCATTTTAAGTTAAAATTCTGCGTTCGTCTCTGACCACATGCGACATTATTAGGTTTATTATTAAAATAAGATGTCAAATTCTATTATATATATATACACATACAAACTCTCTTTTGGATGAGAAACAAACCTTATTACCAATAAAATTCTTACTTAACATCACAAATTAAGTAGTGAAATTCTGCAGCGATATTAGGCCAAGCTTAAAAGATACTATAAATTAATAATAATGTTATAATAATCACATTTAAGTATCATATGATATAACAGTTTATATATAATACTTAAAATAAATAATAAATCACAAAATAACATAATCATTCTAAAGTATTCAAATATAATCACTAAGACCCCGATTGGCAACTAGTTTAAAAGTTAGTTATTTTTTATATTTTTAGTCAAAATATTAAATTTGGTTCAAAGTAAGTTATTTTATAAATTAGTTTTTAAGTTAATTTTTTAAAATTAGTTGTTTAAATAAAAAATTAGTTTTTTTATTATTCAGATTAGACAATTTTACTGTTCTATATGGTTAAAAATAATAATTATATGTAGTTGCTAGCTGATAGTCGTAGTATAAATAAGTTATGAATGAAAGATATTATTACTTTTTAAAATTAGTAAAAATTTGAATAAAATATTTTAAAAATTAGTCTTTTGATTTTTTAGCATTTTTATCTTTTACCAAGCGGGCCACATTTTTTTTTTTTGGTATTTTGAGCTTAAAAACAAAAAAATCTATGTAAAACCAAAAAATCTATGTAGCCGACCAGCTCCTAAACGTAATGCATTACTCATAGGCTTTGTTTTGGGCTAAATTTGGTTAATTTTGCTTGTTTTTGTTTTTTTTTTTGTTGAGTTTTTGTCATCTTTCGTCTATAATTTTTTACTTTTTAGAATTGTTTCGATGAGATGCGTAAATATAATTGGCGATTTCTAGGTGTCTAGACAAAACTACAGTGTCTGTATTTTTTTGTTCATTTTTGTTGGTTGGTCGTTGTTTCTTGTTGGGCTGGGTTGCTTTGCATTTTCATCATTTTGGTACATGTCTTTTCTTTTTTGCATCTTTTTTGCCTTTTCCTTCTCAGCGCTCACTGAGTGCTCGATAGGCGCTCGAGTGCTGTCCTAGCGCTCATTGAGCGCTTGACAGGCGCTCAAGCGCTGGCTTTATGTGATTTTTCCAATTTGCTCCGCTTGTTAAGCGCCCCTTGAGCGCTTACCCCTCTATGTTGTTTTCTTTGACCATCTAGTAGGGGGCACTTGTTAAGCGCCATTGGTGCGCGCTCGAGCGTCTTTTAGCGCAAGCCATGCGTTTGATATGTGCTCAAACGCTTCATCATGTGCTTGAGTAGCGCTCGAGCCCTCATGGTCATCCTAAGTTAAAACAATTTTATGGCGCTCGCTAGGCGCCTACGGTGCATTCGAGCGCTCATGTGCTTGCACGCGCTTGCAAGGTGTTTGAGCGCTCTGAGCTAGTTTCTTTGCCACATTTGTGTCTTAAACCCTAGTACTATATAAGTTTTTTGCTTTACTTGTTTTAGAACTACCAAAAAAATTAAGAGTTAAAATTGACAGATTTGACACCTTTTCACTTTTATCAATCTTGTCAAATTTTTGTCTATTTTATTTTAGCAATTTAGGTGCATTTGATCCTATTAAAGTGCACACATAATCTAGATTGTGCTATTCTCTCACACTTTATTCTTTTAACACTTTTCGTCATTCATCACCACTTAAAATTTACTCAGATTAGATATTAGCCGTTGAATTACTGAATCGAAAAGTTGAAGCGACTTAATCCGTGGAATCATGAAGGAGTTCGGGGAGCCGTCTCAAACAAAAAAGTTAGGTTGTTGTTGGGTAACGGGTGTAGTTCCTTTATTCTTTTAATTTATACATTTTTTATTCATAGTGAAAGTGCTTTGTGTGTTGGTGTCGTAATTTTTATTTCGGGTTCTACACAAGGTTTTCACGTTATATCTTGTTCTATTCTTTCATGAATGTTAATTATTTATTTTAAAATGCTAAATAATTTTTTTAATTTTTAAATTGTCCAAAGATTAACCTATTTACCCCCCTCTAGGGTAAATCGGGTCTCTTCTCATAATTTTCAAGATGAATTAAAAAAGTAAAAAAATTTTGATCGAAAAATGAAATTGTTAATTAAAAATGAAAATAAGCAACATAAAATTTGACTTATTGACTTATTTTAACATATTTTTGTCTTTTTTGAAATTTTTTATATTTTGATCAAATTTTTTTATTTTTTTGATTTATCTCAATAAAAAGAGTCAAAAAATATAATAATTTGATTTAATCGGTGAAAAAAATTCACTAAAACTAAAAATAAACCAAATAAATAAGTAATTATCCCAAACTTGGCCATAACTAAACTCTGTTAATCCCAATCCAAGTTGGAGTTTGTTTGTTTGTTTCAATGCATGTTTGACCGATAAGTCAGCGGGAGTTTGTTAAAGTTATTGCTTGCAGCATTTAATTTTTTATTATTAATTTTAATTATAAATTATAATTTTTTTAAATATTTATAATTTTTGTTATAATTTATAATTAATTTTTTTAATTTTAATTATAAATATTAATTTTTATTAAACACTCATAATTTTTTTTACAAATTTTAATTTATAATCTACTAATTTTACCGATACAAAGCACCAAACTCGCAACCACTGCCACATGTTTTAGTTCACTTTGGACTTATTTGGATCATCAAATTCGGGTGAGACTGTATAGAAATAAAAAACTCATAGGATTCAAAATTAGATTTTCTCCCTTGGTATAATTAATTCTTCATTCATATTACGAGATAGAGACAATTAATACGGCAAATAATAGATTAGTAATACTTTATTTATGGTATTATTAATATCAGTTCTTTTTAATATTATTAGTATTAAAGTCTAAATTATCTTACCTCCTTATTTAATTACACATAATTCATTTCGTAATTTTCCAATATTTAAAAAAATACATAAAATTCACAGTATTACTTATCCATCTTATCCTGTCAAATTTCATCCACCATACCAAACATGTCCTTTGAAATTGGACAATAATAGTGTTTGTGGGAACTTCCGTTTTAGTTCCCTAAAAAATTATAAATATTAAAATAAATTTATTTATATATTTTTTGTTTGTACCTCCTATTTTAAGAGCTTGATTTGGCAACTAATTAAAAGTTATTTTTAAAATATATTTTTTCATATTTAGCTAAAAATTAAATTAAGTTTAATGTTCAAATCGAACAAAATTATCTTTATATATAATTGATAATAATGACTATATATAGTTGACACTGAAGATAAATAAGTTGTCAAGTACGAATATTAATGTCTTTTAGAATGAGTATGAATTTGAATAAAGTATTTTAAAAATTAGTATTTTAATTTATTTTTTTAATAATATTTTTAATTTTTCTCAAATGAACTATGCTGATTTTTGTGTGTGTTTTTAGTTAAAAAGTTAAAAAAAAAATTATCAATCAGATCATAAGTTAATAAATACAAATTTTACTATTTAAAACTGCAAGTTTATAACTTTAATAAATATTTGTAACTAAAAAAAAGAAAGTGTTAGAGAATGAAAGGTATTATTGTAACTTTGTCTAATAAAATAAAATTTTAAAATGCTTTTAACTAAAAGTAGAGTTTTATTTTCCGGGATTTATTGTAGGTCTACGCTATCTTTACTTTGGTGATTTGAATAGTTAATTATATCATTTAATATATAAATATTAAATTAATTGAATATTATTAAATATTTAAATAAATTACATATATTGTAAAAACCGATAGAATGAATGATATATCTTCATGTTTAAAACAAATATAATTAATTCATAAAATTAATTATATTTATTTTATTTAATTTTAATATAAATAATTTATCCACTAAACAATGCCATCCAACTACAAAAAAATCAATGTATGCATAAATTATATTAATATCTGTAAAAATAATACATATTACTTTTAAAAATATATTAATATTGAACTTCTTTTATCTCTATTTTTTTATTTTTCATAATTTTGTTTCAAAATTTGAATTTACACATATTTTATAGCAAGTAAAATAGAACAAAAACCACTCCCTACTATTTATAATGCAATCGAAATCACAATCTTTATTATAAAAAGTTGGAACAATTTTTCTATACTACGAAAATCTTGACAAGTTATTATTTATAAAATTATGCTAACTATTATTTATTTAGTGGTGAATAATTGATAAAAAAAATTATAAATATTCGTATAAAATGTATTAATATTTTTTAGAGTGGTAGGAGGCCATTTTAAAAATGTATTAATATTAAAAAAATTTATCTTTATTATTATATTACCAACTGATGAGTGGCCGGTGTTTAGCATAATTATTATTTATAATTCAATCAACTCTAGTTAGCTGTATTATTATTTATTTATTTTTAGCTAAAGATTATGGAGTAATTATTCGGTACTCTCAAAGTATTACGTGACAAGTTCACGTGGTGCTCTCACCTAGGGCGACAAATTTTATGGTAAATACACAATGACTAATTTTTGTTGTGTAGTAATAAGTTAAAAAATAATTCATATTATATAAGTTGCGATTATTTATTTGTCAAAATATCACAGGACATCGCCCCTGGATACCTTGCTGTGAGTTAATCATAGCAAGAAGTGTTGTGAGGGTATTTTTTTTATTCGAAATTTTAAAATTTAATTGAAATCGTTTATTATATTGAACTTATTAAGTGAATAATTTTTGTAAAAGATCAGATCAATTAAATATTGTTAGTCATAGGATGTAGATATATTTGTTTAGCAATTTATTTTTAAAATATTATAAGCTAATTAATTTTTTTTTAAAACAAACACACTCTGATCAGATAGATAGTAATGTTCGCTTGACCTAATTTTTGTAAAAATTATTTACCCAATGAGTTCAATATAATAAATAATTTTAATTATAAACTTTTTACAAAAAAAAAAAAAAAAAAAAATTTACCCTCCCATCATCTTTTGTTATGACTAATTCACAGCAGGATCCCCAACTGGATTGCCTACATGGTAGGCCGGAACCCGGGAGTATCTAATAATTTACCCTGATCACGTGGTCCGGTCAAACCGTCAGCATTGCCAGCTGATTCACTGCTTACAACTTACAAGTCAAAGCTGAGTCAACCCGGTTAAATGCATGAATGCCAACCCCCTCCCTTCCCCAACCCTGCTTTTCTAAGTACAGCTGAGCTTCCTTACACCACCGAATATTTATTACGTATTTACAGAATACGGATAATCACCTATCATTTTTTAAGTCCTGAATTTTTGACAAAAATAGAGATACTTAATAATATATATTCTTTTTTTTTTCTTTTGGTATTTGGTTTCAATATATTTTTATGATTTATATAGGGGACTTTTGGCAAAAAATTTTAAAAAATAACTAACACACAAGATTTACCAATAAAATTTTTATGCGCGAGATCGAATCACCTACAACACAGATAAATTTAATACCAATAGATAAATTTATATGTAATGCATACAAATAAATTTATCTGTCGTCTTATTTTACGCAAGACAGATAAATTTATCTGTATTTTTTATACAAATAAATTTATTTGTGCATTATCAAAACATGTATCAAGTACACAGATAAATTTATCTGTCTTGTATACATAAACAAACAGATAAATTTATCTGTGTGAAAAACAGCGTGTCTTTTCAAAACACGTATAAAACACACAGATAAATTTATTTGTATGTTTATTTATGCAAGACAGATAAATTTATCTATGTATATTTTCAAAACACGTATAGAGTACACAGATAAATTTATCTGTATGCTTATTTATGCAAAAAAAATAAATTTATCTGTTCTAGGAATAAATTGAATCTCGCGCGTTAAAATTAAATCTCGCGTATTAAAATTTTTATTGGTGGATGAAAAACAAAAACGTCATTACTTTAAGAATTTAAGACAATTTTTTCGTTTACATATGGGCTTTCAGCGAAAGGAAAATACTAGATATTAACTCGTCTATGTGAGAAAATTCAAAAAATATAATAGTATAATTAAATGATAAAAAAGTTCACTGAAAATGAAAATAAGCCAATTGATAAGTAAAATAAGTCGATAAGTCAAATTTTATGTTGCTTATTTTCGTATTTAGTGAATTTTTTTTATTTTTCGATCAAATCTTTTTACTTTTTTGGTTCATCTCATCGATACGGTTCAAAAAAGTAAAAATCTTAAACAAGGTGAAAAAAATTCTAAAAAGACAGAAATAAGGAAAATTAACAGGATTTAGCCCAAACAGGGCCTAAATCTCACACAATCAATTAATATGTATTGTTTATTATATTCCTAATAAATTTATTTATTTAAATTTCTTAAATCATAAACATGATTTTTAAAATACATAATACTATGTTTCAATAAAAAAACATGTAGATATTGGGGCTTTTAAAATTTCTATTAACAAATTTTTTTATTTTAAAATCGTTGCATAATTGCACGTTATCAATATTAGTAAATTTATGCTTTCCTTTAATGTATGCAGCCAAGACTTGCATGGGTTTATAAATTGTTCCTAGATATTATTCTACTATTGGACTCCCACACTAATGAAATTAATGTCAACTTCGTAAACAAATAAACTAATCTAGCTCATCACACACACACACACACACACACACACAC
>JAOTRH010175341.1:0-43666 GCA_034768845.1 Heliamphora exappendiculata | reverse complement strand
ATGGCTTTGATCGCTGATTTAACGGCTTGAGCACGTGTAATCCAGAAGCCAATTAGGAGGAAAGAACTTACACCAATTCCTTCCCACTATTATAGGCATTCCTGACTTACCCTCTTACCTATCTTCCACATAATACTTACAACTAGTACCATTGCGGTAAATCATCCCTTTACCTATACAGTACCAATGAATGGGTACCAGGGGATAGTCAAACCCGGTGATTGTCAATTGTCTATTATCATAGGGATTCTCATCTGGTCATATATCAATAGGTCTTTACTGGTAATAATAGTAAGGAACCTGAGCTGGTAGTTACTATAAGGGGGTTTGGTACAGTAGTAAGTGATAGTAAGTGATATAGGGATCAAGATCATATAGGGGTCAAGAGTGCCTTTAGACTACGCAGTTCCTCTACCTTTTTAAGGGGCTTAGGGGTACCCCCTGTAGTCATTGAGCTCCTAATGGAGCTGCCGGTGGTTCCCGTAGGTAATTCAGGCATAGGGGGTTTGATTCTCTGGCTGGACTAGGGAGCGGAGTACCCTACTCCTCTTATAACTCTGTAAGGGGTTTATAAGTAGGGTAGGGAGTGTAACGTCACTTAACCAGTAAATAGAATAGCAAGGGAGTCTCCCGTCACTAGTAGAATCATAAAGGCCGTGAATAGGGAAAGAAGCCCTATAAATCGTTGACCGTGGGGATCCCCTCGCATATAATCAATAGCGTACATATGAACCAGGGTGGAGACCGTAAGGACCACTGCGCACATAACTACGCTAAGATCATCAAAGAGGAAAGCCCACTGAAGTGTTAGTGCGTCAGAGCTTAGGGATAGCCAGTCTAGAACCGCTACTCGAACTGAACTACGGCTCAGAATCACTTCATAAACAGCAATCCATGATAGGGAAGCTGCTACGCCAATACAACCAGTGGTAATGATCCCTGCTCCTTGAGCTCCAAGACTTCGTCCTCGAAGAGCGACGAGTAGTGCCCCTATAAAGGGAAGTGCCACTAGTGAAAGATACATTTAAGATCGTCCTAGGGAGAGAGTACCCCGTAGGCGGTAATAGGCTACCAGAATGCTAAGTCCAATTGCGGACTCAGCACCGGCAATAGTGATAAAGAGCATTCCCAGTGTTTGACCTACACTTGAATCATAGGTCATTGAGGCAGTCAGAGCCATCAGTGTGATTGAGAGGAGCATAAGCTCTAGTGCCAGTAGTAGCATTAGTGCATGATTACGATAGAGGACGAAGCCTATTACGCTAATAAAGAATAGTACCAGTGAAAGTACCATAGGGGGGGTTGAAAGACGGTGCTATAATATAGCATCAGACCAATGTCGGTTACAGTAGGAGAGATATGTAAGGGAGGTACTCTAAGCCCGCATAGCTAGAGCCCAATAGGGGATTGACAACATTAGAGTAGTATTATCATAGGGAGGGGTACCCTTTAATCACTTATACAATAATGAAGGTCAAATCCATATAAACGACACGCGGCGGTCTCGAACCCCCATCCTCTTGCTTGACAAGCAAGTGCTTTACCTATTAAGCTAGCATGCCTACGGTCTTACGGTATCTTTACTTACCCCCTTAGTATGCAAACGCTTATCGCCTTATCGCATTATACCAATGAATATAATACCCTTATACAAACTACCGATGAAGATAATCCCCTTAGACAAACACGTAGCTGCACCGGTAATAATTACACGTATCAGTACCACTAAACCTTTATTGGTGGCGTAGCCTCCCTAACGGCATAAGCGGTGTTGGTACCTATATAGATGAGTGGAACAGGTCCTTCACTAAGCTAGGCGGTCTTTATCCCTTTGTATACCCGTAAGGGACGAAAGCCTTAGGGGGTCACTGATCCTCTGCGAGTCGAACGCAGAATATCCTCGACCAAAACGAGGTGGGTTACCAATTACCCTAAGGATCATAGGGAGTTTATACCTCCTACCCTAGTTATACGTCGCTTCTCTAGGACATAGCTATCTAGTACTACCATTGACGATAGATAGGTATGTACCGGTCAATGCTAATAGGGGCTTTGGTACGCTGATAGAGACAGCAGGACTCGAACCTGCAAGGGATCTAGCCCATTGAGTTACAATCAAGCCCCATAACCAATTAGGGAATGTCTCTAAGGAGAGGTACCCATAACTCGCTTAATTATAGGTATATAAGTACAGTGGAGTAGCTCCCTACATTATATAAGGGGATTTGGTCCTTACTCTTTTCTAAGTAGATCATGATCTTGGATCACTGATTACGATTAGGGAGACAGAACCTATGATTGTATCAGTGGAGTTAGTACCTTTGCCTTCGTACCGACTTGAACGGTAGGCCTTCGCGGCTTCAATGCGACGCTCTACCAACTGAGCTACAAAGGCATGCTTCACCTAGAAGGGGGTATGAACGACGCTGTTATACCTATATAAATGCCTGAAGGGATTTGAACCCATACTATACAGCTCCGAAAACTGATGCACTACCATTATGCTACAGGCAACGTGACCTAGGGGAGGTACCCTTAAACCACTCTATAATATAGACCTAATCAGGGAGAAAAGCCTTATACCTAATCAGGGAGAGAAGCCTTGTACCTAATCAGGGAGAGAAGCCTTATAGGGGGTATGAAACACCGGTAGGGAGGAGAGTCGAACTCCTAACCCCTTACGGGGCAGCCAGTAGCAATGGATGCGCCTCACCGATAGCATGCCCTACCTTATAAGCGGAGTTCCTTCATTGAGATACTTAGTGAACCTGATCCCTATTGCTATTAGCAGTACTGCTTCTATAATGTTATGACCGGTGTTGGTACCTTTATAATAATTAGTGGAATAATTAGTGGACGGAGACCTTTAACGGCTAAGAAACGTATGTCAGCGATTGACCGATAAATAGGTAGGGTATAGGATGGGGACTACGCTTTAGTGAAGGCAAGAGCACCTGAGGCTAGTTCTACGGCGAAGCCGATAGTAAGAGCAGACGCAAAGGCGATAAAGACCCAGAACCCATAAGGGCCTACCAGGGTCAGGACCGTTACTAGAGGATAGCAGAGAAGCACTTCTAGATCAAAGCAGAAGGGGGCTTATATCATAGGGGTATGGTATAACACCGCTGTACACACAGCGGCTCAGACTAATGCATGAACAAAGGGTAAAGATACCTTAAAGATTAAAGATACCTTAAAGATACCTAGGGGGGAGGTTCGCTTGTCGGTAGTCGTTGAACTAAGGATAAAACCCCTTAGTTGCTCATAGGGAGTTATACCTATGACCAATGAATAAGCGGTAGATGGCTAGGGGAGGGTACCATAAATAGGCAAGCAACAACGTAAAATAGAACACTAAACGGTTGTCGTGACTGGTTTGACCGGGCCAGGAGCCCACATTCGTAAGTACCTTTTTTAGTGAAGACGGGCCGGTGGGGAGCTAGGGCGTAGTTAAGCACCACTAGTACCACGGCAATGATAGGGACCAGAACTAGGGCAATGACAAGTGCGGTCATTGATAGGGAGGGGGTATATTAAAGCCGCTTAGGCAGTATTACCGAGGAATAACCTATCATTAAGGGGGGTATAAAACCCCTAAACATTAGATGCTCGCTTCCTACGGGGTCTACACTAGGTCCCTTAGTCTCTTCACCGCTCTTCAAAGCTATAAGGTCTATTCCCTATTATAGAGATAAGGTAATTAAAAGCCCTATTAGCTAAGCGGAGTAAGCCTTATGAAGAAGTTAAGCGAGCAGGACCTAGCCAGGGGGTCAAGGCAGGCCCTAAGGCCTGTCCTCTAGTCACTCACTTAGGGAGGCTTCCCCTTATGGACTCAATATAGGGAGTCTGGACTTAGGGAGGGTGTCAAGAGACCACTACAGACTAGTAATTATGATGATCAATTATGATCAATTATGATGACCGGGGTTGGAACGTCATAGTAGCAATCACTGATAGGTAATAACCCGCTGAAACTACAGAGGCTCCCACTCCTAGAACAACTAGAAGGGGGCTTGATCCATAGAGTAGGGCTTGAAGCGCCGCTAGTTTAGCATAGAAACCGATTAGCGGAGGAATCCCCGCAGCTGAGAATAGTGTAGCGGCCAGAATCACTGTTAGAATTACTGATCGAGCATAAACACCGCTTAGGGAGCTAATCCACTCTACATCTTGATGGGAACCTTGAGGTACCCCTCCTACACCAACGACGCCTGATACACTAAGGGAGATTAGAGCTAGGAAAGTTAGTACCGATGTTGCACTGTATTGAAGTAGGTAGTAGAGGAATGCCCCCACCCCTAGGCTTGTTCCCACTGAAAGAGCTGCAAGCATCCAACCTACGTGACTGATAGTACTATAAGCTAGAAGACGCTTGAACCGAGCCTGTACTAGACCAACTACCGAACCAAATCCCCATGAAGCTACAGCTACCAGGTTCATCAGTGGTGTAAGGGAGGCAGCCCCTAGTAGAGGCATTAGGCGGGCTAGAACCCCTAGTAGTGCTAGTTTAGGGAGTACGTTCAGCACTACTGTCATTACGGTCGGAACCCGGTCATAAACTTCAGGAGCCCAGTAGTGAAAGGGAGCCGCTGAAACTTTAAATAGGAGCCCAGACGTCATGACTACTAGAGAGGCTTTTAGGTACCCCCCTGACCCAGCGATCGTACAATGAGCTATCAGTTCCGTTAGAGATGTAGACCCTACATAAGCATATACCATTGAAAGCCCTAGAAGAACTAGACCAGAGGAGAAAGCCCCTAGCATGAAGTACATAAGACCAGCGGACGTAGATCCTTCATCCCAACGGTAAAGCCCCGCTAGTGCATATAGGGCAAAGCTCTGCGTCTCTAGTGCTACAGCAATAGTTACCAGATCCCCTGCTGTTGCAAGGTAGAAAGCCCCTACAAAGAGAATGAGAAGTAGAATTACCAGTGTATAAGGGGAGGAGGTACCTTTAAGTACGCTACTTGAATAAAGAGCTAGGATCCCTACCGCTAGTACAAGTAGTGAAGCGGTAAGATAGGTACCCATGGTGTCTACAAGTACGCTACCATTGAATAGGGATAGAACCCCACTAAGGCTGCTCTGCATAATGACGATAGCTGCTAGGGCATAGGCCATAGCTATCGAACGAACTACGCTGAGTGTGGTGATACGAAGGTGAGGCAGCGCTACGGCTGTGATGGCTGTAATCATCATCATTGACAGCATTCAATGTAGACCTACCCCTCTGGTAGAGAGCCTCCTTATCCAGATATTCCTATATCTATAGTATCAACACCGGTAATAGCCTAAAGGTACCAATCTCCATTAATAAAGCAGGTACTAACACCGCTTAACTAATAAGGTACCAATACCGGTTAACTAATAAGGTACCAATACCGGTAATGCTTTCATTATAGGTGCTTCTACACCGGTTATCTAAGTAGAGTACTAACACCGGTAATATGAGTAAGGTACCAACACCGGTGACTACAACGAGGTACCAACTCCGGTAATTATAGTAAGGTACAAACACCGGTAAATCTACTTATATAAGAATCAGTGATTAGCATCAGTAATCACTATCGGAATATACCCTCCGATAAGAACGGGGGAGTGATGGTATATTACCGCCTAGCAGTAAGTTTATAGCTGTAGCTAGCTATTGGGGACTATGCGGAGGAAAGGTAAGGGTATAAGCTTAACATCACTTATAGACCTAGCCAAACTTTGATGGTCATGGCTCCCTTACTATTAATGATCGTGAAGGAACCTGCCTGAAGCCGATTAGTCTTAAATGTCCCTAGCGTGAACTCGTGCGTTGTTTGACGAGGTCGCGTAGGTTCTACGGTCAGTCGACCTGATACACGGACTCGAACCCCTAGTAGTGCTATAGGGGCGTTATACCCCCGTACCCCATGAAGAGGTCCGCTAGGGAATGCTAGATGCTTCGCCAGGCGGAGTACTACAGCTTTGAAAGTATGAGTTGACCGGGCGGGGCCCCCTATAAGGGAACCTAGATACCGCGCTAGGAGATTGGCATCGCTATAGGGGTTTTGAATCCGTACAAGTACTAGGCAGACTTTCATCCCTAGTATTCGACTTAGATAATCAGCTATCACGTTCACTAGGTTTGCTGATAGGGGGCTTTGGGTACCACCCCCTATGAAGTATCCTACAGTTAGATTCAGCGTATTAGTAACGGAGCTGTACCGCATAACAGGTTGAGTGGTCATAATCCCTAGAGCTTGACTAAATCGTGTAAGGATGATCCGCATTAGGCGGAGTTGGTTCACTAGTGGTCCTTTAACCGTTGAGATACCTTTCATAGATAGTATAAAGTCCCTAATGGACATATAGTGGGTTTGACCTTATGCAGCTGAATGAGGGAGCTTTATATACCCCTCAAGGCTATTGCCCACTGCTTGAATACAATGCCAGTACAGGGAGTTGAACCCCGACCTAGGCTGTATGAAAGCCCCGCTCTACCCTTGAGCTATACGGGCTTATACCTTACCCCCTTACCTTAAGGACGCTTAATTATACAATATCAACATCAACATAGTAGGAGACAGGGGACAGCTTCCTTCATCAGATTATTAAGGGGAGAATCACTAGGTATAGGTATTATTCTACTCTATAGAAACTGATGCCATTCGATCACCGATGTTCTACTACCCCTATAGGGGACTCTCTCCTATGCTGTAGCATCGAAGGCTACCAGCAGTGAAGGGCATAGAACTAGACAAGCGATCGCTAGGGGTAGGAGGTAAGACCAACATGCCTGAAGTAGAGTAATGAATGTAACACGGGGAAGAACTGCCCGAATCCATACAATACTAAAGCAACCGACGCAAGCCTTAAGTCCAAGAATGATAGACGCTAGGGAGATAAAGCCTAGGGGGGATACCATTTCACCGCTTGCTGAACCACCCATAAATAGTAGGGCTAGAAGCGTACTTATCATCACGATAGAGGTATATTCCGCTAGAAAACTAGATACGAACACTGCTGCACCAGCCTCGGTGAAGAACCCTGCTACTAGTTCAGATTCAGCCTCCGGTAGATCAGCGGGTGCCCGTGATAGTTCAAACGTCGCTGAAAGACTAAAGAGGATCGCTACCGGTAGTAGAGGTACCCCGTTCCACATAGGGAGTTGGTACTCTACTACTGAAACATAGCTAAAAGAGCCAGAGATCAGTAGGACGGTAAGGATAACGGTCCCTAGAACCAGTTCATAACTGATCATACTGCTTGTAGTACGAATTCCACCTAGAAATGAGAAAGCGTTGTTTCCAGCCCACCCCGTGAGGAGAACACCGTATACACCAATAGAAGATAGTGCTAGGGTATAAAGTACTCCTAGTTCTATATCAGCGATGGCTAGCCCAGGTCCTAGAGGAAGAACCGCCCAACTAAGAATAGCTAGAATAAGGCTTAGAGCAGGAGCTATGAAGAAAAGCCCCTTAGAAGCATGTTGAGGGACAATGATCTCCTTAGTTAGTAGCTTAAGAGCATCAGCGAATGGCTGTCCAATACCATATAGACCAACGGTGTTTGGACCTACACGTCGTTGCATACAAGGAAGATTGACCTACCCCTATAGGATCAGTACCACTACTGGACTGATAAGACCATGCCATGAACCAAATCCGGTCGTTGTATCTAAGGAGGTTTATATCCCTTATAAGGTTTATATCCTTTATAAGGTTTATTTCCCTTATAGAGAATATAGGGTTTATATTCCTTAAACTAAGCGTAACTAAATAAGCGACGTTTAAAGAGGAGTGGTAGTAAAGGACCGCATAAAGCCCCTAGTAGCTTCCGCTCCACTAGTGTCATAAAGGCGACTGCTAGCAGGATTGGTACTACGATGATCAGTACAGATAGTGTATTCAGAAGGGCAGTCATACTCCGCTTATATATATGACCGGGTAAGAACCCTTGTCAAGAGCTAACCGGTAAATACCTAGGGGAGGTACCCATAAATGCCTTAAGTGGCTTTAGGGATATTGATCCTTAGCATATAGTAGGGAGAATACCTACCAACCTCGTTCTAGGGTGTAAGAGGGGGGTAGATAGTATAATGCCGGTCAAAGACTAGCAGATAGGGGATTAGGAAGAGAAAGGTTAGAGGGAGGTATCAAGCCTACTCAGCAAGGCCATCAAGCCATAGAAGATATTGGTCCAGTTCTACACCTTCGATGACGATAGGCATAAACCCGTGGTACGTACCGCACCGGAATAGGACCTGAACGCTTAGCTAGCTGCTTTTAGGGTGTTTGTACTGGAAGGTGAAGGAACCCTTGGCTCCGTGGTACACGGAGCTGCCTTCGATGAACGTGCGAGCGAAGTAGGCTCGGAGCCCACCGCCTGCGCTACCGTAGAGATCCTTCACGCAGGCATTAACGGAGCGGTGCTCCTTCACTAGTGCTCCCGTACCAGCGTCCAGCTGCAGGACGGGGTTCCACCGCCCTTTGGTAGGGTTACGGGCGAAGAACAGCAGAGAACTAACCCCGCTAACGACTCCGAGGATGAAACGCCGGTTGACGTACTTGTACAGCGAGTGGCGGGACACCTGGTAGTCGACACAACACGCCTCGCGGTCAGGCCCCACTCCTACAAGTTCCCAGTCTTTGTTGAAGACTTGCACCTCGTTAAGGGGCAGCTCCTTCAGGTCGAAGGGAAGGTCGCTAAGCGGGATATCAGCCTCTACGGAGCTGGCCGCTACGGTATCATAGGTAACGGTAACGAGTTCCTGATGGGCGTTGGACCAGATGACCTTGCCCTCGGTAGCTAGTGCGGCATCGATAGTCGACCGGTCAACATTCAGCATGATAGCTGCTGCGTTCTTACTAGGGAGCGGGAGGAGAGGGTGGTGATCAAATCCCACTACCACAGGCATCGACTGCGTTGCTGAACCGGCGGCGCCAGGTACCCAAGTGGTGGTGAAGGTCACGCTTGAGGAATTCAGGGAAGGATTACTGTAGTCGATCAGCGAAAGCTCGATAAGGCGCCGCTCGTAAGCGGCCAGCTCCTCAAGCATGCGTTGAACGGGTCCGTTATTGCCCAGTTCTGGCCGCTCACCGATGAAGAGCTTCCAGTAGTTAGGGGTCTCGTGTACTACGGTCCACCGGAAGGCCTCGATGCCCCCTTCTTCCATCATTCCTCGGTAGAGACCTGTGGCACCCTTATCAGGGTCAGATGACCCCCCCTGGGCCGAGGAGGCCGCTTCAGAAACGGAAGGGCTCTGAATAGCAGTCCCTTCTGAGGGGTTCAGTACCCCTGCAGTCTCTGAGGGGCTCATTACTACTGACTCTCCTAAGGGAGCAGCTTCCTGAGGCCAGGCGGGATTCAAGTGCCTGGTGGTACTCATGGTAGTGCTGGTCCAGTCGAGGGCCGTAGTAGAGGTTAGACCCGTAGTAGGAGGAACCAGTGTCAGAGTTGATGAAGGCGTAGACCCCTGATTCGTACTTGAAGTCCTGGACCAGTGATGAGCTATAGCGGGGCAGCAGCTTAACGGACCCCTCAACGAGGTGTGAGGTTTCCAGAGCCGCTACTGGTACGCCGGTGTCCGGTCCAGGAGCTAGCAGGTGACCGCAATGCGTCTGCATGAACGCGTGAAGGTGGGTATCCGTAGCCTCTGCGTGAGCGAAGATACGCCGGACCTGATCCAGCCCCTTAAGCGAGTTAGTGGAGCTTGATCAGGGGACGTTGGAACCCGCTTCGCTTATCCCCGAGCTGCCTTTCCCGTTAATAGAGCTGCTAATCGAAGCTGAAGGGGCTAGAGCCTCAGTGCTAAGCGTTCAGGGGGTTAAGTCCGCAAGAGCGACGCCATGGCTTGCGCCACTGGCTTAGACCGTGCCTCGCCGACTAGCGGTCGTTAAGCCACCAGGGGGGTATCTGGTAGCTGTTGGTAGGGAATCTCCCTTTCAACAAAGAGAACACCGAGCCAGAACCGTTGGTAAGTTCCGAGCATTGACCGTAGTAGACCCCTGCTCGTTCTACTACCACGCTTGTTTCGTTAAGCCGTCCAGGAGTACAATCGATCTTGAGCCCTAGACTTGGACAAGCCACTTATTTTACCAGCCTTTCTTCTACACCCTTACTATAAAGACCCCTTAAGAGTCTATAGATGTTGTGAAGAAGAAACACCGCTCAATCATCTACATGACCGGATAAGACCTTATCTTAATTTGGAGAGGTCGTTGAGCGGTCAGAACCCCTTATACTACCCGAATCAAAACCCCTAATAAGCGGATAGGTAGAAGGACCACTGACAGCTAAGGGCACCGTATCGGTGATGGAAAGGTGAGAGAGGTACCCTTAAGTTCCTATAGGATTGACTTCAATTATAGAGGGGCCTTACCACTAAGGTAGGTACTCTAAAGCCCACTAAAGTCATGAATAACGTCTTGACCCGTAACAATGAATCGTGTATGAACGTCCACCGGTAGTACAAGTCGATTGTCTACCTCCAGAAGTCGTAGAGATCCATCTTCAATGTCCGTATCAGGTACCATATATGAATCAAATGTAAGCGGAGAACCATCGGCAGCGATGAAGTCACTTACTTCATAGGACCAAAACCACTGGCTACCTACACACTTGACTGTAAGCGCTGGTGAGATAACATCCAATAAGAAGACTAGGGGAGGGGTTATATTACCGCTTAACGATTACTAGTTAAACATCCTAAGTGCTATAGGAACAAATAACTAGGAGGGGTAGTCAAAGACTGGTTATTATAGTAATAGACGATAATACGTCCCTTAGCCTATTGGCCTATGCTATAGAGCCTTCGCTCGGTCAAGCAGCTAGGCTCTAGGGCCGGTGATAGCCTGTAGGTCAGCCTATTAGGGGCGTTCCTTCATACACTTGAGAGATGATTGACGATATGGACACATACCTAGGGGGGATGGTATAAAGTACCTTAGCTATCAATCATATAAAGCAGTCGGAATGAGGGGAAAGCGATCGCGATTAGAACAAAGGCAGGAGTGATCGTCCAGATAAGTTCAACTACGGTACCGTGGTTATAGTATCGATGGCTAATCGGTGCTTTAGTGATTTTGAAGGCGCTGATCTGGCTCAGCATGACCCACGCTACTCCTACACCAATCACTAGGATATAGAACATAATCACGTCATGGAGCTCAGTAAGGCCTTCCGCCACTGGTGAAGCAGGGTCCTGCATCCCTAGTCGCCAAGGCTCAGGAGCGTCACAATGTAGTACGAATGTCGCTCAGTTTATCACGATCATAATACGGTGATAGCTTCAAAAGATAAAGAAGGGGAAGATAAGTACCCCTGTTAGTCAGAGGCCACTTAGGCTTGACTTATGAACCTAGTAGGTAGTAGTCGACTTGAACGACTGTAACCGCTGTGTAAGAACGGGGGCTTGACCACTAGCTCAACTACCTATTTCATATACGGGCCTCTTACAGGAGGGATAGAGGAAACTTCCTTATCTATTTTTACCTACTTTATTTACTTTATTTACTAACTCAGGTACGAACACCGCTCAATGACACAACCAAGTAAGAGGTAGGGTACCCAGGATAAGCCCCTATCTCTACTTCATATATGATTGATGGACCAACAATGCTAATCAAGAGCATGCGGATTCGAACCACAATATCAGAGGTTGGAGCTCCACGTACTACCATTGTACTATGCTCTTCAGGCTCTTATTATTCATCATTAGGCGTTCTCTGACCACCAACCTTACCTATAAAGCCCTTATAGTCATTTACCATCAATCACCACCGTACGATCATGGGGTAAGGTACCTAAAGGCCCCTAGCGACCGTTAGGAGTCGAACCTAAGGACATCGATTTGCAATCAAGGTCTTGACCCTCAATCGGCCGCATACAGGCTTCATACCCCTCCCTCACCTATGAATCACTGATCGAGAGCTCCAGAGATCAAAAGCTCCAAAGCTCCCTTTATCTAGATAGGTATTAATACCGGTTAGGATAGTAGCGGTATAAACCCGGTGATGTCAATAAGGAGACTATCTACCTTAAGCATCCTTAGCGGTAATACACCACTAAAATAAGATAAGATCTGATCTCCTAAAGATTGAGGACTTAGTCGCTAAAACACTTACTAACTGACCAGTATTGGTTCACTAATCTTAAGGGAGCCAAAACTAGGATCATTTATGTACAGCTAGCTGCGGTAGATAGGTAGGTAAGGGGTATAAAAGCCCCTAAGGGCGTATATGGAACGAGTACAACGAGGGACGGCAGTACTACTCAGCTAGCCCTTACGAGCGGTAACCTGTAGCCTGCTAAGGTATAAACCCCTTATAATATCTATATAATATCCCGATAAGGGACTTTCATAGTGGAGGGGTACCTATTCAACGTAGTCTACGTTGCGTCCGCATGGTAATCTCCTAATAACTTCCACTAGGGATGTATAGGTAGGAGGGGTACCATAAGCTCCGCTCCGGTGTGCATCGGGCTTGAGATGCCTTCAGCCCTTATCATCGGTACAGGTAGCTACCCCACTATGCCGGCTATTAGGGGTTTTGGTTCCTATAATATATCAGTGAACCAAATCCACCAAAGGCCTACAATGGGTACACAATAGCTGTACGAGCCCCGGTCCTTTCGTACTGAGGGCTGGTCCGGATGAGGAGCTCCTTCTGGGTTATGGATATTAGCCGTGCTGCTTCACAGCGCACTGACATTGATCGTTACCGGTGTCTCTTCACCAGAGAGGCTCTCGTCTCCCTACAGACTCTACTAGGGGTATTACGTCCCTAAGGAGTCGTTAACTACTCTTATGTGGTATTAAGGGTAGGGGGGGTACCCATAGGTCCGCTGTACAGATCCAGGTACCCACCGGCTTCGGAACGGTATTGGGCTTCCTGATAATAGGGGTATCAGGACCGCTACCCAACTCACGTAAGGCTTTACCTGGCGAACAGCCAGACCTTTCCAACCCTATACAGCTGGAGGTTGCCTTGAGTCGACCATGATAAATATAAGCGTACTTCCTTCTATAGGGGTAGTGAACAACCACTGCTTACGCAGTAGCGATAGACTGTCCCTTAGCGACACGCTGCTGACCGATCCAGACCTTCTATCTTAACTAACCGATAAGATAAGGGGAGGGGATGGTATAACGTGCCTAGCTTAGGTATGCAGTCGTTGAACTGCGGAGCAGCAGCTGCTGTTGACAGCAATAAATTTCTAAGGCGTTCAATGTGTAGGGGAGGGGTATGAAGCCCGCACATCGAGGTGTCAATCCGCTCTGTCAATGTGGACTATCGAGAGCGATAAACCTGTTCAGTAGAGTATTATCCCTAAAGAGGAGGGGTTCTGCCCGGCGGCAGAGCCAGACTACACGATGAAGAAAAACCACTGGTAGTCGTTGAGCGAACTAGACCTTAAGTAAAAAGGATCTTAAGAGATACTAGCTCGAAGCGGATTGATACCATAAGGGGTAGGTATCTTTCCGCTGATAAGTAGGTCATTGATTCCACACCTCTATTACCAATAGATAGGTAAGAGGGGGAGTCTAAGGACGGTAAAATATCCCTGGCGTAACTTACCTTATTTCGATGCGCCTGTCATGCGGTCGCACCGGGTCACTAAGCCAGGCGTGTGCCATAGCGAGGCCCATCGGCCAGGCTATAAGCGGCTGAAGCCTTTGCGCTGGATAATAGACCGCAGCATCGGTCTCCGGATGGCCTTACCGGTTCAGCAGCCGCCTTGGGATCCTCCGTTACTCTTTAGGGGGAAACCGTCCCAGTCAAACTAACAAGTCATACGGCAGTAGTGAATGACCCCCTACCCTAGTTATAAGTACGCTTAACAATTTAGTAGGGAACAGCTACCTAAGTAACTATTTCAATCTAAAGGGAGCTTTCCTTAAGGAGGGGTAGTCATCCATGCGTGGTACAACGATAGTGAAGCTGCCAGGGTCTTCATGTCCGATAACCCATAGCCCGCATCTTCACGGGCAATTCAGTTTCACTGAGGTGAGTCGTGAGACAGGTGCTGTGTCGTGTCTCCCTTCATGCGGGTCTAGATTTAGTAGACAAGGCATTTCGCTCTAGGGGGGATACCCATAGGACACTTATTGAGTTAACAGTTAGATACCTCCTTAAAGGTAAGTAGTAAATAACCGACGTCTCTACCTCAGGGGGGCTTAAGAGGTACCTAGTTGGGTATTAAGGACCATGTCATACACGTCAATGCCAGTCTTTCTCCGGTAAACAAACACCCTAAGGCTTTACTCACTAGTATAAAGTAAGGGGGCCTGGTACCCTAAATAGCTATAGTGGCTTTGGTACCCTAAGGAACTATAGGGGCTTTGGTACTCTAAATAGCTTTAGTGGTATTGGTACTTCAATGATAGTATCACCGAGATAGGTACCCACTAACCGTAGGTGGGTTCGAACCCGCGCCAGAGTCGCTTGGTTCGTACCTCGATAAGCGGAAGTGGTGCTAGTACCTACATCACTGATCACTGTTTAGGAAGATAGTCCCTATATCGTTATTTAGGGAAATAATCCCTATATAATAGTTTAGCGGTACAGATACCCACATCCCTTTAGTGGTACAGGTTCCTACATAGGCTTAGCGGGATACGTACGTACATCACTTGTTTAGGGAGGCATATACCTTAACCACTAATAAGGGAAGTTTGTTCATACGCCACTATTAAGGGAACGGAGATCGTCATCCTATTAAGGGGCGTTGATACTGTAAGCTAATTAGGGACATAAGTACAGGGATTACTTAAGGGGTATTGGTACACTAGCGATATTGTTAACCGGTAAGAAGAGGGGGGTAGGAGTGTAGTGAGTGCTTAGTCTCGAAGCTCAGTGATATAGAGCTAGGCGTCAGGTTAAGGGGTCTTTCACCTATATGATCATAATAAAGAATGCAGCAGTGGCGTTTAAAGGGGGTAGTGGTATGAAGCCTACTAATTACATTCTCAGGGTTATGGTTACCCCGGCCCTTCACCTACCTTTCGGACCCTGCGCCCCCTTAAGGGGCCCAGAGCACGTAACGGCAAGCAGCGGGCAGGTAGCAGCCTCTATACGGAGCCCTTACAAGGGGGTGCTGCAGAGGCCTGTGTTTTAGTTAAACAGTCGCACAGCTATGTTCTCTTCCCCATACCTACCTCAACATCCCTTATTAAGTATTCACTACGTTAAGCAGTGATCTTTAGGTGAGAGGGGGGTATGGGCGCCCTATCATCGTCACGCTTCTAGGGACTTTGTTGCCGAGTTCCTTACGACTCAGTGGCTCAACAGCCTTCCCTTACTCAGGGTACGGACCTGTGTCGGTTTAAGGCACGGTAAAGGTAGGGGGGATGGTATCTCACCGCTACTAACTTCGTGGCTCCTTTATATAGGGAGCAGAACCCATCGGTCAAGGCATTACCTATCAGACCTTAGGTACCGTTATAACTCGCTGCCAATCGCTGTCAGCGGGCGAGAACCTTCCGTATTAGGCTCAAGGGATTATACCCTTGGTCGTTACTCGTATCGGCATGCTCTCACCTCAGTAGCGGTAGTAATCAAGCCCCCTAAGGGAGCTACCGGTCAACTGAGGCTGCTCTTCTACCTGGTCGATGCTGATCCCTACTAACTAATATTAAGTGTACCAAACCCCTATTAGTGGTTATAAATTAGTTATAACGGTCTCCGTCCGCTTAGATATTAATCACCGCTAGAGTGGTCTTTATACTGAGAGGGGGTATCGAAAGATGGTTATCACTAATTAAGTAATATTAAGTAATATAAGTCACTAGTTAAGGGTATAATACCTTAGGGAGGGGGTCATACATCGCCACTGTACGTACGGCACACTCTAAAGACCCAGTAAATTGATGGCCTACTATGATCTAAGGCCGCTGATCTGTTACGACCTCCTTAGAGCGTGGCTGCTACCAGGCCTAGCTCACCGGGCTGTCATCGATCATGTAAGCCTAGTTGTCACTATAGAGTGATAAGGGGCCTTCAAGTACAGTCTAGGCTGTTTCCTAACTTGACTAGGGACCTTTTCGCCCCTAGTCTGTCTACACGGGGTCAGAACTAGCGAATTCTTTAGTTGAAGACCGCCGGTAAGCTTATCACTAAGCGCCCGACTACAGGGGGGGTAGTATGAAACTCCCTTATCTAATCGCTAAGCGGTAAGATAGGTAGGTGTCTCAAGGAATTACCGCCCCAAGAGGTACTCAAAGCTATAACCCCGTAGTTCTTCCCGTGCACGGTGCCTATACACCTTTCGAAGAGAGCCAGCTATCCCACGGTCAGATTGGTCTTTCACCTTCAAGCCTAGGCTCATCAGACGGTCATGCAACACCGAACTGTACGGGCTTACGGTACCCTGGCCTAGGCTAGATCACCGCGCATCGGGTTCAACATAGTGGACTACCAATGCGTCTTCACTAGGGCTCTTACCGAGCCTCGCCCACAATGTTGGCTAGCCGATCCATTATGCAAGAGGTACGTCTTTAGCGGTATAAAGCCTTAGACTGCTCATAGGCTCATTGGTTCACTGTTTCCCTCACGGTACTGGTTCACTATCCATCGCCGGTCATTCATAGCTAAAGCCTATAAGGGGCTATTCTTCGTCCTATTATTTAGGGATCAGGTTCCTTACCTCCTTTCTACAGGGAGTTATACCCTCTATGCGATAATACTCCCTACTAAATAACGTACGTATGAATACCCTATATCATTATCTCAGAGAGAAATGATCATATAGGGGTCATTCTACCGCTAAGAACCTTAAATTACATAAGGGATCTTTATAGGGGGGAGTAAGTCATCTTATTGGTAAGGAGGTAAAGGTAGCTATGGCCAGCCTACATCTAAGCTAGTACTGGCGTTGACTCGCTGTACTGTATTATCTCCTCCTACTGAGTTGGTTCACTTCAGAGGATCAGTGGTCTTCCCTTTAGGGAGGGTGGCTTGATACGCCTTAAGCCTGTGGCTACCCTTTGACCGGCGTGATTCAGGTCCCCTAATGAGCCCTTTGGTCGTTCTACTCGTATTCCATATCGTTATGCTCTTAGCGAGACTTTAGCTACTCATTACCAGGGTAATAAACACCCCTACCTAAGGTATCTATCACTGAAGAAGCTAATAATGATAGAACTAGGGACCTTTGACTACCCCCTCCCCTTATATCATCACTGAAGAGATAGCACAGCTGCTTAAGGAGAGTATCTTCGTTAGTACCTAAGTTCTACTCCACTGAACAGCTTTAGGGGCTCAGAAGCCTACACTATGTTTATACGGAATATACCTTAATATCTTCAGTAGGGGTTTGACCTTATACAAGGTTATAGGGATCAGAGCCTTACTGGCCCTAAGGATCAAACACCCTTACAAAGTTAAGGGAGCGGAAACCCTACATAGCTTTACCGGTGGAGACCTATTATAGCTACTACGGGCGGAGATCCATCAGCTCCCGCCTATAGGCGGGACCTCCCTATCAGCAGTATAAGACCTTTACTCCTAATAGGGAGGAGGCCTTTGGCATTTACTAGGGACAAAGACTGCTACCTCGTTTATGTCACTTATAGGGACCATACCTTATAGCTGTCATTATTAGGGAAACAGACCTTAGCCAGATCCAAAGGGGACTAAAGACTAGGGGTGTAGAAGAGAAACCTCTAGTGAAGGTCTTGAGCATCTTTAACATACGAGGCCACAAGGGTACAGAACACGTAGGCTTGGATAGCAGAGACAGCTAGCTCCAGGACAATTAGTGCTGTAAAAATACAGAAAGGCACTAGAGTGACCGTAGCGATAACTAGGGAGGTAGTGAAGAGTCCTGCTAGGAATGTAGCAAGGATAGCTAGGAGCATATGACCGGCGATCATGTTAGCAGCTAGCCGAACACCTAGGCTAACGGCTCGAGCTAGGTAGCTCACAAGGGAGCTTGATCACCCTATGTAGGTGCAGTGCCACTGCTGGACTGCTTAGACCGTGCCATAGGACTTACTCCGGTCGTTAAGCTTAAGTAGAACAAACACCGCTTAAGCTAGTCGTAACGAGATGATGCGACGACATAGGTAGGGGGGTGATGAAGTGATCGCTTACCACTTCAATAAGTACCAGCATCGGTACTAGCGCTAGAGGGGTTCCAGCCGGTACAAAGTAAGAGAAGAACCGGACCCGGTGAATAACCAGACCCATGATCGTAACTCCTACAAAGATCGTGAAGGAAAGCCCCATAGTCATAATAGCAGTGCTTGTCAGCGTATAACCGTAAGGGATATTACCTACTAGATTAGAGATTAGTAGGGTACAGAACAGGGCATAGATAAAGGGGAAATACCCCATATGTTTAGCTGATA
This sequence comes from Heliamphora exappendiculata, assembly GCA_034768845.1. Lineage (NCBI taxonomy): Eukaryota > Viridiplantae > Streptophyta > Magnoliopsida > Ericales > Sarraceniaceae > Heliamphora > Heliamphora exappendiculata. Next base: position 25,344 of record JAOTRH010175341.1, on the reverse strand, counting down.
GTTGATCCGTACTAAAGGCATAAACGCTAGCGTACAGAGTCTCTGTTAGGGTACTCCAGTAGCTGGGCACAAGTCGGTGACCGTTATCAGTGACGAGGCTTCCACCTACTACGATGAACGTCACTAGTAGAGCATAAACTACTACGTTTGTGAGAGAGAAGACTAGGTCCCCTACCATTGGCCCACTTAGATAAAGTAGAGGGCTTACCTCGAACTGTTCTACAGGACTAGGTACCAGACCGGTAATGAATGTTGTCAAGATCTAGAAGAGAGTTATGACACCCTCCCTAAGGAGAAAGTCCCTATAGGAGTAGTGAAGGTGCTGATAGGTTAATTGTTACCGGTGCTCTGACTCGAACAGAGAACAAGGCTTTGGAAGAGCCCTATGATACCGTTACACCACACCGGTGATGCACCTCTTACTACCCTATATATAAACCCCTTATTGAAATAACATCTATCACTTACCAATACTATACCATGAGGGGGTACTCTGTACGCCTAATACGGCTGCCTACGGAGTATTACCCTATAGTCTCTTAAGGATCTGAGCCACTTAACTTATATAAGGTCTATATTCCCTTATATTAATCAAGGTCTGCTTCACTGATCAACGTTTGTAGGGATTATATCTTATACACTTCTAGAGCGTACGATCTAAGGGGAGGGGGAGTCTAGAGACCGCTGGAGAAGAAAGGACTTGAACCCTCCTATCCGTGACGCAAACACGGTGTAATAGCCAACTATACGACTTCCCCAATGAAATACCTAGGGGGTAAGCATTACGTCACTAGTCCTTAGGAAAGACTCTCTACCAATCAGTTAAGGGGTTCTTCTTCACTATACGCTATACGTAGTATATGCTATTAGCTCCTCATCTATAAGGGAGTTATACCGCTAATTAGATGTAGGGATAAAGACCTCTACTATATGTTTACCGGTACAGGTCCCTTACAAGCCATAAGGGAGTCAAGACCACTGCTCCGTTTGGCGGACCAAGAGCCTAGCAGCTAGTGCGGCCCTGGTCCCCACTACTTTAGTGAACCAGTCCCCCTGACCGGGCCTTAGCGGTATAAGAGCCTCTAATCAACAAGGTCTGCTCCACTAATACTTCTCATAACCGTCTTTACTAGGGATAAAACCCTATAGTTATGATTAGCGTAGCTTTACCTATAGATCGATCACTGGTGAGAAACCATGGGTAGGGGTTCAGTCTCCCCTTTATGTATTGATAGGGGACTAAGGCTACTTAAACCTTTGAGCGGTCTAGACCTACATCAGCTAGGGTATTCTCCACTAGTCCAATCAGTGGAATAAGTACTAGGAAGTAACCGAAGTAGAATAGACTGGCACAGATACCTAGAGTAATATATGGCTCTTCAGCGTGGCACATTCCTAGCCAAGTCAGCAGAGCAAACAAGGGAGCTTGACCTATCACTATGGTAGCAGTCTCACTACTGGACTGATAAGACCGTGTCATGATAATACTACGGTCGTTATACTTAAGGCTTTTATCCCTTAAGTTAGTCATAGCTGAAGGTTACAGTGATGTCTAATCAGGAGGGGTAGTAACGGACCGCTTAATCCGCAACAAATGCCCAGAATGCCAGTCGGAATAGGGGTCGGAACTGACCCCCTCGTAGCCGAGATACGTCAAGGGCAGGAAGAGCTAGGAGAATCAGCATACAAGATAGCATAGCCACGACTCCACCTAGCTTGTTGGGAACGCTCCGTAGAACAGCATAAGCAAAGGTCAGATACCACTCAGGAACAATTGAGGGAGGAGTCTGCATAGGCGCTCCGATTACCGGTACAGAAGCCCAGGACTTATCAGTACTGGCTAGACCCTATCATTGACTAGCGGTACTCTTTGGCCCCCCTGTGCCAAAGATACCGGTCAAGCGGTTTGGGGTCGTTATGCGGAGCTCATGCTCCGCTAGATAGTGCACCGCTTATGAGCGAACGAAGGAAATATCCCTTAGAAGTTATGAGGGAATAAACCCCTATAATAGATAAGGGGATAAAGCTCTCTACAAACTAAGGGGACCAATACCCATGCTAGCTAAGGGGAACAGACCTTATACTATACAAGGGGAACAGACCTTATACTATACAAGGGGAGTAAGCCTTATAGTAGCTAAGGGAAACAAGCCTTAGATAACATAAGGAGTACAGACCTTAGCTAGCTGCAGAAGGGATAGATAGGTAGGGGATGTACCTATCTATAGGTCATTCGCTGGAATATAGTTGTCAGAATGCCCTAGCATATTAGGTACGTAGAAGACTAGTACCCCTACGAAGAGAAGTCCTGCTACAATAGTTACCAGATCCTTGAAGATGAAATAGGGAGCCATAGCTAGGCGATCAGCGTTAGCTGAAATACCCAGTGGATTACCGCTACCATGGGTATGGAGCGTTACCATATGCATGATAGCTAGTGCCAGAGCGGGATTATCACTTATAGGGGTACCTATCCGTCACCGAAAAGGTAAGACCATGCCATTAGAGTATCAATACTGGTCGTTAGATATAAGGAGAGAATCACCTTAAACTAGGAATACACTCTATAGGCGTACTTCTAAGGGGAGAGGGGTATGAAGGCCGGTTAAAGCCAGTACGAAAGGAAGTAGGTAATGTAGAGAGAAGAATCGGTTCACCGTAGCGTTAGATACGGAGAAACCTCCCCAAATAACTTAATAGTGAGCGCGCTTCTATATCCCTACCTATTTCTCCCTTATCATAGAGACATAAACTCTAAAGGGGCTTAGATAGGGGGTAGGGGATAAAGAACTCATAGGTACGCATCAGCTTCTCACAAAGCAGTAAGACCGTACCAGGTCCCTAGGAGAAAGATCCCTAAAGACTAGATAGCGGTCGTTGAACTAGTCTTAGACCAGCAGCGAATCACTAGGGAAGGGCTATCAAAGTCCCTTAATGATCTTCGCTATTGTTTATAGGGCATTCATTCGTAAGGTAGTAAGGGAGGTTTTACCTACCGCTTACGAATGGTACTGAGCTCGGGGGTCTTACATCAGGAGGGGTACTGATAGAATGGTCAGTCCTTTACCTATGAAGAAACACCGGTAATCAACTCAGTAAGAGGAGCACCGATCCATGGGATAGCACTAAGCATAGAGGTAATAACCGTAGCTCCCCACAGTGACATTTGACCGAAGGGAAGCACATATCCTAGAAAGGCCGTACCTATCATAGCGATAAGGATAATAACCCCTAGAACCCATGTATCGAGGCGAGGCCCCTTGTACGATCCGTAATAGAGACCACGAGCTACGTGACAGTATACAGCGATGAAGAAGGCTGAAGCCCCGTTAGCATGCAGATACCGCAGTAGCCAACCGTGGTTCACGTCCCGCATAAGCCTTATACCGCTTAATTAGGGTACGCTATTGCTGAAAGAGGTACCTATACGTAGGGTAGATACCCTAAAGCCACTAATCAGCTAAGCATCCTAACGACAGGCTTACGCCGGTCAGAAGACTATACCAGTATCCCAACCCCTAATGAGACTAAGGCATCAAAAGGGTAGGAGAGGGGGTATTACACCGGTAGTCGTTGAGATTAGACTATAAGGTCTAATCTGCTTAGAAAGATACTGAAGAAACTCCCGCTAAGCAATAGTAAGTTTGTAAGAGCATCTAAGGGGTTATAGGGGTATATCAACGTACCTAATAGATGCTCAACACTGATGAAAGCTAGGTCAACACTAGGATTATAGTGCATTGCCGCTAGAACACCGGTAACGATCTGCATCCCTAGACAGAGAGCCAGTAGGCTACCGAAGTTCCACATATAGCTAATAGAGCTTGGTTGTGGTGAATCAATCACGTACGAATTAGCTAGGCTAAGTAGAGCGTTCTGTTTTAGCAGTCGCATACTAGGAGGGGGGCATGAAGCTGCCTCGTAAATCACGTCAGTAGCTACATAGGCTGTGACTCGCTTAAGAGATTATAGGGAGTATTACCCTTAAACCTTATGCTAGCTAAAGAGTGGTATTGATAGGGGAGTGTAAGGTTTAAGGCCGTATAACCGGTAACGATCACTCGGTAGCGAGGCTATCGCTTTGACCTATAAGGGGTATTGGTTCACTAACTACAGAAACCAGAAGTAGTTATGAAGGAATACCGCCTATTAATATCAAAATTGGTAGAGGGCTTTTGACCCACTAGGCTGCTGTCCAACCGTAGACAAATAGATATAGGAAGCGATATATTACCCTATAAGTAGAACATCGGTCATATAGCATGACTGACAAGACCGTGGCATTAAGTACCAATACCGGTCGTTAGATCTAAGGCTTTTATCCCTTAAAATATATAAGGTTTATACTCCTTAGACTAGGCGTATCTAAATAAGCGGCGCCTAAACGAGAGGGGGTGATCAAGGACCGCATGATCCATACGACGTCAACAAAATGCCAGTAAAGGATCGCTGATTCTACACCTACGTGATGTTCCCGTGTAACGCTGTATACTACTAGCCGGATAAATCCTACTAGAATCATTAGCGTACCTACGAACACGTGGACTCTTCTATTACCGTTGAATGGGTAAGGAGGTAGTATCAACGTCCCTATAACACTATAGAGAAAGACTGTACCTTATACTGGAAGCAGTCGTTGTAAGCTTTAACTCCCTTAATGGAGATAAAGCACTGCTGCTAGAGGGGAAAACTAGGGAGATAGAGGATAAAGTCCCGCAGCAATAAGTTATAAGGGGCGTATCACTTACCAATTTCTATAGCTCATTACATTAGGGAGCTTCATAGGGGGGTAAAGGTATGTGACCGCAGGGCTCTATGACCCATGGAATCCCGTACTAAAGTAGAAGCAGGAACCAAAGGCCCCATCTGCCATAGTAAACTCGCTTACGGAGTATTCATACGCTTGTAGAGCAGTAAATACCACTGCAAGGATAAGCGTAAGAAGACTACCCCCGATGGCATCCCACCGGTCACCTTTGAAGAAGCTATGGTGAGCAAACGTTACCGTAGCACCACTGCTCATTAGGAGTGCCGTGTTAAGCAGTGGAATCATCATAGGATCTACGGCTTCGATCCCTAGAGGGGGCCATTCCGTACCTAGTTCAACAGTAGGAGCTAGAGCTGAGTGGAAGAAAGCCCAGAAGACACTAAAGAAGAACACATACGGGTTTGACCTACTATACGTACCTATCCAACACTGAATAGAGAAGACCGTGCCATTAGGGTATCAACACCGGTCGTTAAGCTTAAGGAGAATAAGCCTTATACTCCTTACAGTGACGAATGATCTTCATTACTTTAATCTCCGAAGAGTATTAAGGGGAGGTAGTCAAAGGGCTCCTTAAGCTAGTCGTAAGTAAATATAAAATATCATTAAGGGACGACATAGGTAGAGGGGTAGTCAAGTGATGGATAATCACTTCAGTCATGATGAAAAGCCCCATACCCATAACATGGGCTTTAGCTACTACTTTAGTATGAAGTCCCATAAGGCTTGCTTCGGTAGTTACATCCTTGAACCAATTCGCTATCATTGATACTACAGCGGTCAGACCTAGGCAAAGGGCTTGGCCCGCTCCGTTCAGGCTGTTGAACCACAGAGCCGCTGAACATAGAAGACCAAATACGCTTATGCTGGTCAGGATTGGCCACGGTGAAAGAGCTACCATATGGAAGGGATGCAGTGGTAGGGCAGACCCCTGCACATGAGATTTAACTGATGTATCTATAGGTACAGATGCCAAGGGGGGATAGTGAAAGGACGCTTATTCATTTTAGGCTGTCTTTGAGTCTTATGACACCTATGGTACTTCTTCATTAGTTCCATTACACACCGATATTCATGTCAGAGGGTAGGGTATTAACTCCTACTTTATCTGATAGGGGACTAATACCTTATAGAGGGGTATGAATACCGCTTCTACAGTTTAGTTACGTATAGACGCGTTACCCATAGCTGTAGCATAGGGGGCATAACGTACACTGAAAAGACATAGAGGATAAACCCTAGCATAAGTACGACGGCAGTAGCCTGGTTAACGAAGTAGAAAGGCACTTGTTGAGGCATAGGGGTGGTCAAAGGCCGCTTAGGCTATATTGTAGAGGCCAGCTTCAATAACTTTATAGGCGACGCAGGTTCCTTCTAGAGGGGTAGTTATAGCACTCCTAAAGAAGTTCTGCCTACCTTAAGTGAGGTAAGACCGCATATCCCTTAAGGGAAGTAAGATCGTATAACCGTTAAGTGAGGTAAGATCGTATAACCGTTAAGGTAGATTGGTACTCTCTATGACAAACATCAACGAAGAGGGAGAAATACCATAGATAGGTACCTATAAGTCCCCTCAGCGTGAGCTGCTTACATCTACGGGTATTTACCCCTTAAGAGAGTATAGGTCTAGCCTGGTAAAACAGGTATTGATAAGTATAAGGGACTTAAGGGTAGGATAGTGGGTATAATACCGCTATGATTGGATAGGCATCATTTGGAAGGCATGCATCGGTGTAGGATTAGGAATAACGAACTCCACTGTAGGATAAGCTACGGTAGTTGTCTGGTAAGCAGCTAGATCAGTGAAGAAGGCTGGATATCCCCATGCATTCGCCGCTACTGGTTCTCGATTGGTCAGAGCCCGGTAAACGACTACTAGGAATGTAGCCGTAGCTCCGGTGCTGATGAAGCTCCCTAGAGAGCTTACGTAGTTCCAACCGTAGTATGAATCAGGGTAATCAGGGATCCGTCGGGGCATCAACTATGCGATCACTTCAGGGGAGGGGGTGTCAAGTTGTACGCTCTTACGAGTGTAAACAGACTGAACCGGTCTCTAGGTGGGAGGGGGTGTATAGAGGCCACTGCAGTCGTTGAACTCTGAACTTGAGCTGGCGATAGGAGTATAAGGGTATAAACACCGCTAAAGACTACTGCCGCCATTAAGGGGAGGATAACCAGGGCTATGCTATTCACTACTTTACCAGTATTAATGCCAGAGGGTAAGGGGAACATCCCTTTTATAAGAGAATACTGACATTAACAACTGGAACAGCGGTGAAAGCCATAGGGTATACCCTGTAGACCGCTGAAATGTTGAGGCATAAAGGTCACGTTTACACCGATCAGCATTGACCAGAAGTGAACTGCCGCTAGACGATCATCTACCACTACACCAGTAAGCTTAGGAGCCCAGTAGTAAAGCCCTGCATAGATGCTGAAGATAGCCCCCATAGACAGTACGTAATGGAACACCGAATGATCAGGGGGAGGGGTGTATGAAACCTCCTATAGCTTTCGCATAGGGAGTTAGACTGTGCCTCTTTTCAGTGGATAAAGGCTTACCAGTCGTTAGGCTAATGTCTCCCTATTCATATAGATACTCCGATAAGGGAGTTTCATACAGAGGGGGTAGTCACTAGCTCCTCGTACGCAGTAAGTGGAACAGTACCGCTATACGATGAGTGGATCAGGATCTAGCGCACATCCATTAGGGATGCGCTACTACGTAGTAGGTGTCATGAAGAGCTACGTCCATGCTGGCGTTCGCCAGTACGACTCCTGTCAGCCCCCCGATGGTAAAGAGCCCTACAAATCCCATAGCAAATAGCATCGCAGCGTTAAGTCGCAGAGAACCCCCGTAGGCAGTCCCTAGCCACGAGAACACTTTGATACCCGTTGGGCGTCTTCTCATCAAGAGGGATAGTCTTATAGGCCTATTGCTAGGCTACGAACGGGGCCCAGTCATACGTCTATAGGGACGGTGACCTATAAGGACCTCTGAAGCTGTTCCGGTAAACAGCCTGCTAAGGGAGCCACAACCTAGAGTTAAACTAGTGGACCGGCTTCAGCATTAGTTAGTGAACCTGACCGCCTAAACTGACGGCGATTACCATTGAGGCACTAGTGAAGTAGGCCCGTGAATCAACGTCCATACCAACACTGTACAGATGATGCGAGGAGGTTTATAGGGTAAATACCCTTACCTAAGGTTTCCCTTTGGTCTGACTATGGCTTATAAGCGGATCGGTACCACTATAGTCGATGAAGCACCACTGAAGTACTTGCTAAATATTATAGCAGAGTTTGGCCTTATAAGGAGTCTTACACTCCATACAATGAAGCCCAGCACTGCGATAGATACTAGGGCATAAACCACAAGGAGGTTTGACCTACAGGGGGTACAGATAGATCGCCTATCTGATTAAGACCGTGCCATAAGGCTTAAACCGGTCGTTGAATCTAAGGGGAAAATACCTTAGATTAAGCGTAGCTACTAAGGAAGCGACGCTGTAGATAGAAGTAGTAATCCAGGTGAGGGGCGTTGACCTTACCCAGGTAGCCAAATACCGCTTTGTCACTGAACGTACTGATAACATGGCTAATCATACCGAAACCAGGGATGATCATAAGGTAAACTTCAGGATGACCGAAGAACCAGAAGCTAAAGGGTCCTTATGACCTCAGGGGGTGTTATACCACCGCTGGTATAATAGACTACAACTAAAGGGATATTTCTTCCTTAATAGTCGTTGAGCGGATGGAGACCATCCGTTGCGAGTAGGGGGCTAAAGCCCTCTACTGGCAGTAAGGCGTGCAATGGCACCCCTCTACGGTATCAATACCCTGTAACATATACAGCAACTGCATAACCGGGCTTGATAGGGGAAGGATAGGGATCTATAGGTGCTCGTATACTACCGGGTCACCACCACCAGCGGCGTCGAAGAACGTAGTGTTAAAGTTACGGTCAGTGATAATCATCGTAAGAGCACCGGCAAGGACCGGGATCGCTAGAATGATAATAACGCTTTGTACAAGCATTGCCCAAACAAACAGCGGCATTCGATGTAGGGTCTGACCTGAAGCCCGCATAGTCATAATTGTGCTTACAATGTTGCAACAAAGGGGTTCTGAGCCCCTATAAGGAACCAGATAGATCTCCTAGCTGGTAAGACCGTGCCATAGGTTATACACCGGTCGTTAGGCCTAAGGCTTTTACCACTTAGGCAAGTCGTAGCTGAATAAGCGACGGCTTAAAGGGAAGGGTAGTCAAGAGCTGCTTAGCTCCTAGCATCGATGAAAGTCCGCTAAGATGAAGTGCGAAGATAGCTAGGTCAACCGATCCACCGCTATGGGCTTGTGATCCCGCTAGTGGAAGATAGGTTGTCCACCCTGTCGCTCCACTGATCGCCTTTAGGAGGCCAGACCTTTACAGATATGGCTAGACTTGACCGGGCTTTATTCCCTAGAGAAAGAGGATAGAAAACCCCTAAAGTCGTTGTACTGGACAAAAACCCTATGTACATATGTACGGATTAGACCTTCGCACAGTAGCGATGCTGAACCCCTTTAACACTTCTTATAGAAGAAGGGAGAAAGACTTAGCTTAATCGCTATAGGGGGTATGATCATGGGCTACTCTCGATATAGGTCTTAAGGAGACTTTCTATCAGGAGGGGTAGTTACCCATACCTGATTCAACGAACACGCTTGACATCATCAGGATCATAGCTGGAATAAGTAGCCAGAAAGATAGGTTATTCAGTCGTGGAAAGGCCATCAGTGGTATTTATACCAGGTAGTAAGGTATATTACCGCTATACACATAGCGGCTTAGACTAAGACAGAGACTAGGGAAAGATACCTAAGGTAGGTAGTCCACCGTCAGTAGTCGTTGAGCTATGGTTAATATAGGAAGATATTACCCTAAGCTGCTTATAGGGAGTTATACCTATAATCAATTAGACAGCGGTAACATGACTAGGGAGGGGTATCAGGAGCACCGATAAGAACCGGTGAAATATAGTTAGCAAAGCCAGCCATTGATGGTACGACAACGAAATAAATCATACAACTATCTTTAGCCTAATAATACCCTAGAGGGTAAGGTTAAGATCCCTACTAAGCAGTAGGAGATAAGACCATGCCATTAACAGTGGTCGTTTACCGCTGATTAATATTAAGATTGATACAGGGGTACTGGTACCTATACATCTTTATAGGGAGTTGGTACCATGTAATTATTAGTGATGTTGGATCGCTATGAATTGATAAGGTAGTCGTCTTCTTCAAGAGGGGGTGTCCTACGATCCCATGTGTAGTAACTACAACATTATATAGGTGATGATTCCCCGCTAGGTATTGATTACCAGGGCTTGAAAGCTCTATCCGCAGCAGCACGCTGAAAGCTAGGCCAATTAGACCAGTGAAGAGAGAGTAGGCTAGGTACATGGTACCAATATCCTTAGCGTTAGTTGAATATAGCCAACGGAGCGAAGGCTTAGTTACCTCATAGACCTGATCCACTAGTACAGTGTACCAGGACTTTCCTTCATGGCCATTGATGAGCTGAGCCTTACTCAAGAACTGCTAAGCGGTACGGCTTCAGTGGCTTATAATGCTAAGGGACGCTCTGCCTATAAGGAATGGTATTATACCACTTAGAGATATAATCATACACTCCTTATGCAGTCAGATAAGGGGGTACCTAGGCTAATGACGCTTAAATAATACACTATTCTCCTAACTATATAATATTAGGGAGAAATACCCTTACTGACCTGAGCTATAGGGCTTTCATACCTTAAACTATTAAATAAGGGAGTCTAAGGTAAGAGGGGTAGCTCAGGAATGCTCCAGCATTCCTACATAAGTTAAGGGATGCTGGCCCGCATTAACTGCCTAAGGACTTGAATCACTAATGGTCTTAGGCGGTTAAGTACCGAGAGGAGTCTTAGCTCATTACTATCGGTAGTAGATCCCTTAAGGGGGTTCTCTATGGGGGGTGATGGTCAGTCGACGGTGATTGGTGTAGCGAGTCCGTGTATGATAGGCGCTCGATATATGGCTATTACTCTTAGAGTAACTTATAGAACCAATGCCCCTAATGGCTATATTAGGGAAATGCTTCATTGATTGGTTCAGGGAGCCTCGTTCCTTATGAGAAAGACCTACGGTCTTTGACCTATATATACTGAGGGAGACATACCTTCTCTATATAAGGGGAACATATCCCTATAGCTATGTACGGAGTAGACCTTATAGAGCTAAGGGAGCCAGAACTAGGAAGTATTTAGCGGTTTAAACCTTATAGAAGCAGCTATGCAGTGTTTCTACCTATATCCTTATAGGGGACTAGACCTATACTCTGATAAGGGAGCTAGATCTTATATAATATTCTTATAGGGAGCTAGACCTTATACTATAGGGGATAATACCACTAGTAGTGACAGGCTAGGAGACATTAGTTGTACTAGGGGCGTGGTCCATACACCAAACACGATAGCGGGCCCTAGAAGATAGATTAGACAGTAATATTCCCGTCGTGTTACATCCGCAGGCAGGCTTTGGGTACCCCCGTAGGAGGAAGGTACACTTAGATAAGGAGAAATGCTACCAGAGGTCATTCGTACGTAAAGCCAAATAGCATAACTAGCGGCCAGGACCTGTACTAGGCATGCAATACCGGTAATCACTGGAGCAGCGGTGAATAGCCCTAGTAGGGAGGTGAACTCCCCTACCCAATTGAGGCTAAGAGGTTGACCCATATTCATCACTGTTGCTAGGAGGAAAAGGGTACTAAAGATAGGCATGAAAAGCCCTAGTCCTCGATAATAGAAGATAACCCGCGTATGATATCGATCATAGAGGATTCCTCCGGTAAGAATGAACAGCGCTGGTGATACTAGGCCATGAGCCAGTGATAGAAGCATTGCACCCGTCATTCCTACCACACTCCCGGAGAAGAGCCCTAGAACCACTACTGCTATATGTCCAATAGAGGAATAAGCGATAAGGGCCTTTATGTCCGATTGGCGAAGCGTTGCTAGACTACTGTAGATCAGTGAGATAAGACCTACAGCCTGTACTAGAGGACTGAACCATTGACTTATTACCGGCATTAGACCCAGACAAAGCCGTAGGTACCCGTAAGTAGCTAGCTTTAGAACTGTACCAGCTAGAACCATACTTGCTGCAAGGGGAGCATCAGCGTGAGCACGAGGAAGCCACATATGAAATGGTACTATAGGGGTTTTTACCGCAAATGCGATGAAAATACCTAGCCAAACCCATCGTTGGGAGGCTAGGTCCACTGACATTAGTAGGCTAAAATCACCGCTACCTACATTTAGCGCTACTATTAGCAGTGACATAAGCATAAGAAGAGAACCACTTAGTGTAAACATAAAGAGTAGGAACGCTGACCGTACACGGCTAGCTGCTCCCCACACTCCTACTGTAATAAATAGGGGAACCAGCACCGCTTCAAAGGCTACGTAGAAGGAAACTAGGTCAGTTACTACCCAAACTAGCATTAGGAGGCCTTCCGTCACTAGCTGTAGGGAGATAAAGCCTATTTGAGATCCATTAACGTTGTTTCAGCTAGCTACCAGTACCACTGGTGTAAGAAAGCCGGTTAGTACTACAAAGGGGAGACTGATCCCATCGAGAGCTAGGCCAAAACCCCCTACATAGCTTTGTAGGGGTGAATACCCTACATCAAACGTAGCATAAGCATACAGTGATAGCCATAGCGTAACAAGACTTACTAGAAGTCCTGAGCCGCTTAACTGATGAATGACCTATAGGGATCACTGCAATAATAAGAGCACCGATAAGCGGTACAATCACTAGGAGGGTAGGCATAAAGACCACTGAATAAGTTACACCTATCACTAAGGGACTATTGGTTCTCACCCCTCTATCAATCACCGGTTAATACATGATAGAGTATCAGTACCACTATCAGACATTAAGGGGACCAATACCCTTATAGACTAAGGGTATTAGTACCGCTATAAACTAAAGGGTACCACTACCGTAAAACTGTAATACCAGTCTATAGGTAAGGGAGGGGTATCAAACCTTCTATATCAATAATAGAGGGTCATGAGGGAGTCGAACCCACATATGCAGGTTAAAGGCCTGTGGTTCTTAGCCGTTGAACTAATGACCCTAAAGAGCGGGTATACACCAATAGGGGGTATTGAAAGCCCGCTCTAAGAATGTAAGAGGCGTCTAGTAATAGGAAACCTACCGTACAAAGGGTTACAAGACTTATCCGGCAATAGATCAAAGCTTAGCAGAACTATTAGTAATCTCCTCTACAAGGGGGTAAGGTAAAGCCTGCATAGCTATTGACTAGTTCTTCATACCTATAAGAAGACTGGTATTTCTCCATTTATTATAATAAGGGAGATTAGTTCTTTATAGCTCTATAGGGATTTAGTTCATCTTGTGCCTACTTTTACTAATGCTGACTACAGCACCGTTACCTAGGGGAGAGGGGGTATTCAAACCCGCTTTATTAGTATTAGGGCCACACCACGGACTTGAACCGTGATCGCCCCCGCCACAAGGGGGAGTTCTACCGTTGAACCAGTGTAACCGGTAAGATACCTATAGGGGATGGTATCATGTCCGCAGACCGACTCGAACAGTCAACATCCTGCTTACAAGGCAGACGTTCTAGCCATTGAACTATACGGACCTTTCATACACCTACCCTACCTATTCACCACTGATAGAATTCTAATAAGAATATTCTACACTGATTTAGGAATAAATACCTTTATAGGGGTTAATACCTATATAGATATAGATACAGATTTCTTAGTAGGTAGACTTCTACAGGGGGAGGGGTTATCCCTCCCTATATAATGCTCGCGCGGATTGAACGCGCCCTAACTGATTGAAGGACAGTTGTGCTACCTATACACCAGAGCATCTACGGAAGAAGACTAAGGTAGGGGCTTAAAGACCGCTTAAATACGTAGCTATGTCAATTAGGAAGATATCTAACTAATCGATTATAAGCAAGCTAATCTCCCTAGTTCTTATAAGGTATAACTCCGTATTAACTAAGATAATATACTTAAGGGATCTAAGGGTAGGTAGGGGGTATCAAGATCGGTAAGCGATGGCAGGAGTCGAACCTACATACACAGATCATGAGCCTGTTGAGCTAACCGTTACTCTACATCGCAATAGTGGTTCTTTCCCTTATCGATACAAAGCGGTAAGATACCTACTCCTCCCTATATATTACCGCTTCTCGCCAATATTCACTCATCTTACAGTTTTGCTCCCTACTAGTACATAGTTATAGGGAGTTGGTACTACACCATGTTTATAGGGCGTAGACCTTATCTACTATGAATACTAACTACGGTAGAAAACCCCTTAAGGCCTATGAAAGAACGTCACTTTACCTAATTAGCGGCTCAGCTCCTTAGCTTAGATAACCGGAGTTCTATCATGTCAATTACAACAGTGGTAAATGTGTAGGGGTGTTGAAGGGGACTATGTAAATAGTACCATGAAAGATACCATAAGCGCGAAGAGACCTGTAGCCTCTGCGAGAGCGAACCCTAGAATTGCGTAGTTGAACAGTTGTGCCCGTAGAGCAGGGTTCCGTGCTACTCCAAGGATAAGAGCACCAAACACCGTACCGATACCGACCCCCGCACCGATAAGACCGCACGCAGCCATCCCCGCACCAACTTTAGCAGCTGCAGCCATAGGCCAACGAGCTACTACCTCAGTCCTCTATTAACATCCCGGAAGGCAGGACTGACCACCCCCCCATGGTATCATACCACTGAGCATAAGCTACGCATAGCTTCAGCGGGCTTTGACTACCATAGTGGCTTATGGCTCCCCTTACAACAGGTGTTAAATCATAGGCTCAATAGCACGATGATACGCCGGTCAAACCTACTAGTACGGCTTTAGGGCGCTGAGGGTATCCTGATCACTGATCTTTAATCAGACTACTTTCATTAGGGGCTCATCATCATTAATATATGTACTTAGGGGCCTCTTCATAGGAGGGGGGTTATAAACACCGGTAATCTACAAGTGGCAGGAATTGAACCTGCATGCTGTAAAGCACTACGTCCTAAGCGTAGCTCGTCTACCAGTTCCGACACACTTGTCCGTTATAATACCATTACCCCTATATATCTTACCGCTTTGCTTTCAAAAAGGTATTCGTCCCTACTCATACTTATAAGGTCTACGTCCCTATTCATACTGATAAGGTCTACGTCCCTATAATGATCTACTAGAAGTCAGCTTCCTACTTCCTAACCAGAATAAACATCGCTAATCGTATCAGTGGGCCAAGATCGCTATTAGATTAGTGGAATAACATCCCTACTCTATTTAGAGGGTCAATACTTCCTTTTAATGATTACTTAATTAGGGAGCTTCATACCCCCCTCTAGAACCAAGACCCTATAGGGGATTAAGGTTAATAATATAAGTCAGCCGCAATTTCCATTACGGCTACCATGTTTCGACTTATGGGCAATCACCCCATCCGGATAGCAGACTAGGGGCTTATAGGTCAAGGGGGTACCCAAGACCTGGTAAACCACACTAGTTACAGCGTCCCCGCGATGTAGGTTCTCGACCATTGACGAGCGGTTAGCACCCCTGCAAGAGAGAGGTTCAGGTCTGCGTAGTGATCAGACCTTACTCAGGCGTAGAAAGACTTACTAGGGGTATATAAAGACCCTTATCGATCCTCTCGGAACGAACTGACCATGGCTTCATGGGGAGAGGTACCCCAAAGCCCGCTATGGTCGATGAAGTTTAACTTAGTAATTGTTATACCTGCTAAAGAGTGAGAGGGATAGCATAAGATCGGCGATTACGGAGTCAGTGGTTTTCATCCTATAACGGAACTAGTGGAACAAGACTAGTTATCGTCAATAGGGATAGAAAGGTATACTCCGGTCTTACGTAGCCGAGTTACAGGCTACGATCAACACTAGGACAACGATTAAGGGGCTTTACCCTAAGAGGGGGTATTGCACGTCACTGCTGTTGTCGTTGTAGGACGCCTGTAGCCCTAGTTATAAAGGTCATAACGCTTGTCGTACTCCCCAAGTGTAAACCCGTATAAGATTTACCTACTGATAATAATCCCCTTAACATTTTAAGGTATAAATACCCTACCAAATATTGACCGGCAGAGGTTCTCGATAGTTAGCTAACCGTCCTTTAATAGGGAGGGGATACTATACTACCGGCGAATATATCGAATATATCCTAAGCAGGCTTATAGGTAGGGTAGTTGATAAGGCATTGCACAGTAGGGGGTCTAAGTGCGTTTACGGACCCAACCGTACACCTCACGGGCACGCACTGCCGACAGCCATGCAACTCCTGTCATGGTCGCGCTCCCTATAACCACTACGTTTCAGGGACTCAGCTTCATTAATCACTACTAGGGGCTCAGGTTCTATAATAGATTGAGGGGCCCAGATCCTTAATTAGGGATCAGAACTGTAGTGATTAGATAAGTGGTCTCTGATCGATAGGGGTATATAAAGGTCGCTTAACCAAGATACAAAACTAGGTAAGATGCTACGCGTAATGACGCATTAAACAGCGGCCTCCGCACCTGTGTGCTTGCAGACGGTCTCGTCATTTGCTTTCCAGCCTTGCGGCCCTACTAAGCAGGCGGCGGACTCTATAGCGTTAGCCTTACTCCACTAAAACTATTAGTGGATTTGGTCCGCATCGTTTACGGTAGCGGCGTGCTTGGGTATCTAATCCAGCTCCTTAGTACGACTTTCATCACTGTGCGTCAGAATAAGGTCTGCGCCCCTAATAATGGTCCCTCAACCGGCGATCATAGGTAATAAGACCTCTGCTCGGTGTAGAGGACACAGACCATACTCTCTAGCCATACCCTTACCTCTAAGACCCCTTAAAAGAGAGAACTGTATCAATACCACTAATCATCATTATATAAGAAGATTCCTCACTAATATAGTTAAGGAAGATATTCCCTATATAGATGATAGGAACGAACACCGTATCAATGATATCAGTGACGTTAATCCTATAATAAATAGATAATTTATATAAGTGGAAGATATGTTAGAGGGGGGATCAAAGGCCGCCTACTGATGCTTAACGCCCATTCAATACCTCCTTCCGTTGCGCCGTCCGTATCACCGAGAGTTCTGGCACGGAGCTTGCTCAGCGCTGGTCTTTAGGGAGAAGTACTGGTTACAAATACCCTATAGACGTTATGTCCTGCATAACTACCGTATCACCGGGTCACGGGTAAGGTAGGTACTTATCTATAACTTAATTAAGTTATAATACTTAAGTGGGCTTGATAAGGGGATCCTACCCTTAAGTCCGCATTGCCCAGGATTCCCTACTGCTGCGTACTAGTACGGCCCGTTAAGGCTGTCGGAGGTCAAGCTATCACAACCCCTAGCCGTCGTCGGTTGAGACTTAAGCATTATTATACCATCCTATATGGTATCTTATTGGTACTCCTTTCTACTAAATCCTAAGCAGAGCTTAGAGTAGGAGGGTAACCTCAAAGACCCTAGAAAAGATAACGCTAGCCTCAATCCCTGTTGGCTTAGACAGCTACACCAGAGATGTACCATACGGTACCTATAAACCCGCTTCAGCAGGATCTCAAGCATAAACATGTCATTACTACTGACTAGATAGCCTGGGGAGGGGTATGAACACCGCTTAATGGAGTTAATAGATCCCCACCCCTAGACTTGCATGTATGAGGTATACGGCTACGGAACAGAGGGTGCCATGACGAAGCACTCACTCATTAATGAAGGCTTTAAGCATCTCTTCACCACCTATCCTAGTCAAGCATCACTATTTAAGTTAATAAAACTATTAATGCAGTCTTGATACTAGGGTATAGAATGAGAGATACCTAAAGCTTATAGTGACTATGAATATAGCCTAGTGTACGTACACTGTTAGCGATATTTATACAATATCATTAGTACCAACTCCACTAATGCTGGAGCACCGATAACTATACTCCTACCCTACCTATCTTACCACTACTTATTACTATTTATATAAGGGGAATTAGTTCATACAGACTATAAGCGGTGTTTCATCATAGTAACTATAAGGGATAAAAGCATATAAATTAACTAGGGAGTTTCACCTATAGCTCTTGGGAAGGAGTCCGCCTGGCCATAGCGCCCTGCTGCGCGTTCGCTCTGGTAGGCAAGGGCGGTCCTCCTCTATCTAGGAGGGTTAAGCTCCCTAGTAGTAATGGTATAGAGGGTATAAACCCCTAGTAAAGAGAGAGAAAGAGAAAGAGATCAATATCAGTATAAAGGGTATAAATACCTAGTATTATAAGGAGGTATAAACCCCCTAGTAGACATAGATATTCGTATAAGGGATATTAATACTACCTACGGAGGTATAAATCCCCTAGTAGACATAAATATTCGTATAAGGGATATTAATACTACCTACCTATGAGTAGTATTGGTACTATTGTATATAGGGTATTGGTTCCTATAGCTACAAGGGGTATTAGTACCTATAGGTCTAAGTAAGATTGGTGCGTATAACGACTAGGGGATTGGTACCTATAACGACTAGGGAATTGGTACTTATAAGACTAAGGGATATTAGTACGTACTATATTTGAGGGGAATTGGTCCTTATAAAGATAAGGTGGATTGGTCCTTATAAAGATAAGGGAGATTGGTACCTATAGTTATAAGGGGAATAGATACCTATATTTATAAGGGGAATTGATACGCATTATTAGTAGTATTGGTACCTATAACCTTGTACCTAAGTGGTGTTGATATCACCCCATCAGCTCCCTTACGGAACCTCCCTCTCAGTGGACCAAGGCCTCTATTACACTAAGGGAGGAGGCCTTTGGTCTATAGTGTAGTATGAAATACGGAGAAGAACGGAGTAGTACGATAAGGGGAGAAACACCGTAGAAGTTCTCAGTGAAGCAGACCTTATAGTAACCAGGTACCAGACCCCCTAGATCGGTTAAGGGAACAGAGTCCCTTTAGTCCCCACGTACAGTCGGGACAAGTCCCGACCGAAGAAGAGAGGTTTATCTTCGCTACCTACAGACCTAGGGAGAAACACCGCTTACTTAGTAAGGAATAATACCACTACTACTAAATTAGGGGAACATCCCTTATACACTAGACTACGGTACGATAGCGGTACGACATCAGCAGTGATTAAGGGGGCTCAGTACTAGGGATATAGTCCCCGTGCCCCCACTGACCAGTCAGTGGACGGCTTGAGGGAGCTATGACCTTACCCCTATTAAGAGAGACTGGTATAATACCATTGCTACATTCCTTCAACGGTAGAACTATCATAGGAGTAGTTTAAGCAACGCTCATCTACTCCCTTATAAGAGGTTTACCAGAGAAACTCTTTATAGTACTAGTACCAATACCCCTTATGAAGATAAGCACTAACACCGGTTAACAGATTAGGTACCTACACCGGAGGAACTATAGAGTACCAATACCGTATATATTATAAGAGTACCAATACCTCATACATTACACCGTACCAATACCCCCTTAGAGATTATACCGTACCAATACCCCTTATATTTATAAGCACCAATACCACTAATACTTTAACAGTACCAATACCACTAATACATTCACAGTACCAAATACCCTATTCACTATAACGTACTAACTCCACTTATACTAAATAAGGGGGATAAACCCCTTATCTATCACGCTAATAGATAACAGGCATATCGTACTACTAACCACCATTTCTACCCTCTATTTATTACTACGGGAGATCAGTGGGAGGGATACCTTTATATTACTACTTAAGGGTTTACAATATGCGGATAGGCTACGTAGCACTCGTATAGGCTCACGCTACTACCGGTAACTCTACGTACGCTGCTCCCCCTCCTGGAGAGAGGCTGTGAGATCACTAACCGTAGATACAACTAATGAACCTGACACCGTGTTGACCAGGACAGGATCAGTACTATGGGTGATCGATAGGACCCGTCAAACACCAAGACCCACGATGCTTCCTAGCCTCAAGGAATGTAGGCCTTAGCTCGGAGCTAGGATATATAAAAGCAATGGGAGGGGGGGACCTATTTTTAAAAATCCTAATAGTGTGAGACATTTGATTCTGGCATAACCTATATTCCCCTTATAGTTTTACCGGAGTTCCTTCATGCTCCTTCGTAACGATAAGGGAATGAAAATAATGAAAATACACTAGGGGCCAGAAGCCCTTAGTTTACTAGGGGCCAACCCCATCACTATTACTAGGGATCAGCTTCATATACGTAAGTAGGGACCAGTACCTATAATAGCTATAGGGAACTAAACCCTTACCTCATTAGTGGAGCAATAGCCCTTACCTCATTAGTGAAGCAATAGCCCTTATCTCATTAGTGGAGGAAGACTAGCTATAGTACCTATAGGGAGCCAGAGCTTACCGAAGGTGGTTCCGAACCCGCGCCCCTAAGGGCGGCTGGTCCGGTCCTCGCTATAGGTATTACTCCCCTATTATCGTTACTAGGGAGTTTTACCCTCTCTTTCTTATAGTAAGATTTACCCTTTATTCATTAGTACGAGGATTCTCCCTATATCTTTATCTACTTATAGGGTCTTTCTCCCTATAGGTCCTTATAGGAGGTTTCACCTTGTATAGTCTTATAGGGGATTATACCTGTACCTCTTTATAGGGGGTTATACCAGTACCTCTTTATAGGGGGTTTATCCCTACATACTATTATAGGGTATTGATTCATAGATCCTATCATAAGGAGCTTCTCCCTATATCTTCTTATAGGTAGTTTCTACACTAGTCTACTATAGGGATTTATCCCGTACCTAGTACTAGGGAGTTTATTCATAGATATTATTAGTGGCCAGATACCCCTATCGTATATACGGGTCAGGCCCGACTCGAACGGACATCTACGCATTTCAAGTGCGTGGTCCTAGCCATTGAACGACTAACCCTAAAGATGCGATATACCACTACCACCCTTACCTCTTCATCACTACTACAGTTGCACAAGTCTTACCTCCTATACTTCAGGGGAATAGCATCGATAGCTGTTTAAGCGGTGTATAACCCTTAGCTAAGTAGGGGATTATACACTGGTAAAGCTCTCTTAAGAGACTTATAGGTAGAGGGGTACATCAGCGCCGCATTTCTAATACAAATAGGCCCAAGGGGACTCGAACCCGCTATATCTCCGATATCAACGAAGCGCACTAACCGATTATGCTATAGGCCTAGACTTTTAGGGAGAAAGATACCCTCTATATATTACCGGTGTAGACCTTTACATATACTACCGAGAAAGACCTTAGACTAGTTTACCGAGGGAAGCCTTATGTTTGTTTACCGGTAAATACCTAGTATTTACTAACCGATGGAGACCTCCTTCCGCTTTAGGGGAGTAAGTCCATCAGCGCCCGCTATATGCGGGCCCTCCCTTCCTACTAAGAAGAAGACCCGGCTACGCCACCTTTTTTTACTCATCCCAAAGGGACGAGATCAGCACCCCTGTGGTGCAGATCTCGCTTACGAAGTGAGTATAAAAAAAGGAGAGGAGGCCTTTGGTAATGTATACCCTATATCTTTATAGGGGATTTCCTTCATTAATCACGTAAGCGGTAAGATACCATCTACCTTATGGAGTGAACGCTAGAGCTAGAGGCACGATCATTGCTAGCATAAGAAGGATACTGATGAGGAGAAGCCATAGAGCACCATATGTATAGAGAGTAAGACCTAGGGCCTGAACCTGGCTCGTAGGACTGACCGTATCAAGGCTTAGAGCACCTGTCCAGGAGGTTTCTACCGATGACGTTGTTGATAGGACCTCTTCACTAGGGTTCCCGTAGAGAACACCGTTAAGGTAGTCAAGTAGGGCTATAGGTGCCTCAGTGACTAGTGATAGATCTCCACTTAGTGGTAGTAGGGATAGAACACCGGTAATACCAATAAGGATAGCTAGTGGCCATGTTTGATTAGCCGCTTTAAGGGTAGGGGTGATAGTATTAGGACCGCTAAGTTCAGTAAGATTGAGCATCATTACTACAAAGAGGAACAGTACGGCAATGGCCCCTACATAGACAATCACGTAGCTGAGCCCTAGAAACGTCATACCAGCAGTGATTAGGTAACAGGCTACGGCTACGAATGCTACAATAAGCCATAGAACAGCGTTTACCGGGTTTCGTACGGCTTGACCGACTACTAGGAGGGCTGATACTACCGCTAGAGTCGCTATTAGGGAACAGACCTGGTCAGCATAATAGAACGTAGTCATAGGGAAGATTAAGGGGGTAGGGACCTCAAGCTAGGTCATTAAGGGGCTTTAGTATTGGCCAGGTAGGGTAGTAAGTCTTATAACCGCATAATAAGAGATGATACCTTCTTATGTGATCTAATACTACCCCTATAAGGCATAGCACCCTAGTAAGAAGTATAAGCACGTTACCTCCATGGCTTGAACATGGAACCTCTCCGTTAACAGCGGAACGCTCTGCCAGTTGAGCTAAGGTAACTAAGACTACCCCTTATGGTATCTTACCGCTTAATCCAATATGAGGGGTTTAACCTCCCTTATATTCTCCATATATTATAGTAGGGGAATTATCCCTTACTTATTTGAGCGGATTTGAACCTCCTTACTCTAATAAGGTCTGATCCCCTAGTTGTGACTGACAACTCATTATGCGGTATATAAGGGGGGATAGTGATATTCCACTACTAATCAGGTGGACAGGACTTGAACCCGTAATCCCTGCCACCCAAAGGCAGTGCCTTACCATTCGGCCACCACCTGATCCATCATATACCTACCCCTCTTGATAGAACGACCCTACTACATAGGGAAGATTAATACAGCTACGTACTAACTAGGGGAAGAAGACTTAGGGGACTCTGGAACCCTAGATTAAGTTTATAGGGACCAGTACCGTATAATAATTATTAGTGGAACAGACCTTATACAGGGGTCTTGCTCACCATATACGCAGATACGGTATTAACTAGCATAGCCATAATTAGACCAGAAGCAGGAGAGATAACACCCCCTCCTACCCCAAGGACAGCGGGATCGTTTAGGAGACCAAGACTAGGTACAGCGAAGCAGACCACACCTACTAGCATAGCTAGTACGATATACATAGCGTAGTCTGTTAGACGACCGGTACTGTACTGGTTAGCTGTAAGACCGGTAGCGATGAACCCCTCTCGTAGACCATACGGTCCTAGAGCTTCAAGCAGACCACGATCAAGCACCTTAGATAGGCGGTGTCCTAGCCCTAGTCCTGGTAGAATGAACCCTGAAATAATAAAGGCATCGAATAGCCACTGTGCGGTCCAAAACCCGTAAAGACGTTGAGGGAGCCAAAGCCCTATTAGTCGGTTTAGGGACTCAGCACCGTGAGTAGTCATATAAAGCCAATAGGCGGTCAGAACCCCTAGCAGAGTAGCGGCGAATGGCCCTAGCTTAAATAGGGTAATATTACCGTATTCAGCATCAATTTGAGCTGTCACCGTTGAGGGAGACATAGGTGCCCCTCCTGATAGGAAGTCCGTACCAAGACCACGGAATAGATCAGAGGTCATGTACCCTAGTACAATAGATAGCAGGCTTAGAACCCCTAGGGGTACCATTACGACGCCTACCGCGTCATGTACACCAGCATAACTAGCATAGTCTGAACGAGGACCGGTGAGGAAAGCTAGGTAAATAAGCCGCATAGAATAGAAAGCGGTAAGACCAGCTACTAGCGTTCCTACAGCGTAAACATACCCACCAGGGATGGTATAAGCCCCTACAGCGACTTCAAGGATTCCATCCTTAGAATACCAACCGGTAAGATATGGTACCGCTATTAGGCTTAGGGACCCGATAACTAGTGCACTATAGACGAAAGGCATAAGCCCTACAAGACCACCATAGCGGCGCAGGTCCTGTTGATCTAGAAAGGCATGAATTACCGCTCCAGCAGCCATGAAGAGCATTGCCTTAAAGCCAGTAAGTTGAACTACGGTTAATCTTCCCTTATAATCTTCCCTTACGTATAAGCGGTGTTTGTTCATACTCTACTTACGAATAAAACCCGTATAGAATGTTAAGGGAATAATGATCTATAGCTATAAAAGCTATTAACCGTAG
Organism: Heliamphora exappendiculata; assembly: GCA_034768845.1. Classification (NCBI taxonomy): domain Eukaryota; kingdom Viridiplantae; phylum Streptophyta; class Magnoliopsida; order Ericales; family Sarraceniaceae; genus Heliamphora; species Heliamphora exappendiculata. Next base: position 1,375 of record JAOTRH010175341.1, on the reverse strand, counting down.
AAAGGCCATACCTTCATAGGCACTGCGTGCCTATGGCCAGTGGTAGCCTTGGGGGCCCGTAAGAGGCCTGCTGAGTGCCTAATAGACTATCAGCATAGTGGTGGCGGTTCTTGCGCACTTAAGGCTTTCGCCCCTTTACGCATGATTAGCTAGGTGGTACAGAGCTAGGCTATAGTGGCCCAGACCTAGGCTCATGAACATGTACCACTTGTGATCTAATGTAGAGGCACCAAACTCCCTTATACAGATAAATACTATAGCTGATCACCGTAAGATAACCTAGAAGGGGTATAGAAAGACCTAGCACTATAGTCACGATTAAACACCGGTAATATAGTAAGAGGGAGAAGATACCCTTAACAATAGGTACTCACTGACCACCGATGAATAGGTAAGAAGGGGTATTGAGAGCCTCTAGTAATAGTCCCCAGTCTTCACTAGGGATGCGGACCTTACCAGGCTATTCAGCGGTGTTTCTTCCTTCTACAATATGGAAAGTTAAAGGGATAGTTTACCGCTTAAATAGGAGCTACGATAAAGGCCTCTATCCGCACTCTATGCGGTCAGTAGTAGGGAGGGGGGTATAAAGCCCCCTATTAAACTGAGATTGATGAAGGAGTATCGGCTACCTTAACCGACTTGCGAACAAGTACTGTAGGCAATAACCCGCTTAATATCTGACTGAGCCAGACCGCTGGTCGCTGCAAATACTGCGGTCAGAGCCCCTACAAAGGCTATGACTATTACCGTAGTACTAGCGTACTCTAGTAGGGGAGAAACCCGTAGCATAAGGTAAACTCCCGCTGTAACAAGTGTAGCAGCGTGAATGAGAGCACTCACCGGTGTAGGGCCCTCCATGGCCTCAATATGCGAGCCTCCTGAGGGGTTATAAGGCTTACGCCCTAATAAGACTGTATCATACTCATTAGGGAGCATAGTTCAGTCGTTGCTCACAAGGGTCTTGTGATCAGGGGGGATAGTGTCTCTACGGATAGAGAGATCTAACACCCTGAGATAGGTATAAAGATCGCAGCCGCCTATAAGCGGTGTTTAACTGAGAGGGGTAGTATTCCTCCCTGAGTACAGCTGCGAGCCAGGTGTGAAGCGGTACTTGAGCACTTTTGGCCATAGCACCTACGAGCATCAGTAGGGTACAGGTGACCAGAACCCCTTGACTACCTGTTCCTTCGATCCAATGAGCGTTGGCGAACACCACCGCATAGTCAAGAGACCCTATTACAGTAAAGGCTAGGAATAGCCCTAGAGTAAGGAAGAGATCCCCTACACGATTAATGGTCATGGCTTTGATCGCTGATTTAACGGCTTGAGCACGTGTAATCCAGAAGCCAATTAGGAGGAAAGAACTTACACCAAT
>JAOTRH010175299.1:0-12227 GCA_034768845.1 Heliamphora exappendiculata | reverse complement strand
TTATTTTTCGTTCCACATTTTTCAAAAAATAATAATTTATTTCGATTAAATATTTTTTTATTTAATTAATTCAAAATTCAGAATTAGTTCCCACGTTTTTTCAAGATATTTGATTTTTTTTAAAAAATTATCTTAAAGGTAATATTTTATAAAAAAAATAAAATATCTAAAGTTTTTCCATTTAATTAAAATTAATTAATTAAAAAAAATTTAATTATATTTTTCATTACAAAATATATTAATTAAAATCGAATATTCGAATTAATTAAATTAACAAGATAAATAAAACCAATAATTATCATCTACACAGTTAATATAAAATAAATTAAATGCAAAATAAATATATATCGATTTTATGATCAAATTAAAATTTTAAAGAATTTTAGTCTCATTTTTTAAAGATAAACTTCTAATATCCTATTCTAAATCAGCTTACTTGTTTGGATAAACACAGCTGTTTGCTTGGGATTGCACCGCTTGCTTGTCTTTAAAAAAAAAAAAAAACAGTCAACCAAATAGCCCCTTTTTGCGCCGCTGATTGCGCCGAAACAGTCCCCTTTTGGAACCGGCGCTGATAGCTTTAATGGAGATCACTACGCCTAAAACAGTCCCCTTGGGATTTGCCGCACTGTTGAGCGCCTAAAACAGTTTGCTTGGGATAGGCGCTGCCTGGAAAATTGCACTGTTTGTGATTTTGCGCCTTTGTGTTGCTTGCTGGGCCTCGTTTGGCTGTTTGTCTTCTTTGGAAAAATAAATCGTCTCAGCAGGCTTGGGAATAGCCGCTACTGGGTTGTGGGAACCGCATCATGCTGCTCCAATAGGAAATTGCTACAGCAATTTTTGGCGCAACAGTGCGCCGTGTTCGCTTGAAAACCGGCTGTTTTTCGCTTTTTCCAATACCAAAAAACAATGTGATTTCTCCTGGGATTGCTCTGCGAAACAGCCTGGGCTTTGCTTCAATAGTGTTGCTGGCGCTATTTGGTGCTGCGGCACTTGGCTGCTGCGGGGGCTTCCTCTTTATTTTTATTTTTTATTTTTTTTATTGTCCAGAAAAAAATCGGGAGAGAATAAAAAAATTGCAAAGCAATAAAAAAATCGGTTGTCGGCGCCAACCACCGCCGGTTGCCACCGCCTTCGTTCTTCATACTGTTCTTCGTCCTTCTTATTATTATTATTTATTTATTCAAAAAATAAAAGAATTAGATACCAAAAAATAATAATTTTTACATTGATCATATGCCTCCATAGAGTTCACAATCAATTAATATATCACGGTCAATCCCCATGATTAAAAAAATAATTAAATTATCATCCACGTATTCAATCAAACATGAAAATAAATAATGATCATAAAACCAAGATTAGAATGTCTGCAAAACAAAATTAGCAACAGTTCTAAATCTACCTAACCCTCGATAACCGTAAACAAAAAACAAAACGGCCCTGATAATAATTTATTAGAGGCAATACTACCAAGATCATTAATTTTGCAAACGATTTACGAAAAATAAATAACTGGACGGACAAACGCCGAAACGAACTCCAGATAAAACTTTTAACGAAAAATGATCAAAATAAAATCCATGCAACCAAAGTTAATTTAGAAGAATACTTTTTGTCGATCTAATCTTCAATTACAACTTGATTCCGAGGTGAAACTCATTTCAGATCTTCTACCGTATTCCTATATGCGATCTTCGAATGTAGTGTGGGCTACGGACTATCGAGGATCGTACCGGCAGAACCCTGATATATTTAAGTATTGAAATACAAAAATAATATCATAATAATAAGGGATAATTACGCTTACCTCCCATAAGATTTAAGCTAATTACAGGAACCTCCTATGTGGTCTCTGAAATTACACTAATCTCCCATAAGATTTAATTTTAATATCAATTGCACCCCAACTGTTTAAATTTCTTTTAAAATTTAACGAAAACCTCTCATCCCACCCCAAAATCACCATTTTCACCCAAAAACTACCATTCCCAAAATCACTATTCCGTTGAAATTTGGGGTGAAAAAGGTGATTTTGGAGGGAAAAGGTAGTTTGAATGGTGATTTTGAGGTGGGAATGGTGGTTTTGAGGTGAGTGGAGCGGTTTTCGTTAAATTTTAACAAAAATTTTAACAGTTTGGGTGCAATTGATGTTAAAATTAAACCTCATATGAGGTTAGTATAATTTCAGAGACCACGGGAGAGGTCCCTATAATAAATTTAAACCTCATGAGAGGTAAGTGTAATTATCCCTAATAATAATGATATAAAATTCTTAAAATTGGTTCAACCTACCCACATATATATAGGACTACAGTAGGGACTACAGTAGGGACCTGGAGAGTAATTATGAGTAAGTCTTCCAGTGGAACACTGACACCTACGAGCGATTCGTGTAATTATGTAAAGATGCAGCGATTTTTGCAATTACCATAAAACACGGAATTACAGTTCACACTACTAAAGAACTATAATTGTACTCTGACCCATAATCTCAAGACCTTATTCTCGATACCCACTAATTAAATTTAATTAATGACAATTTAATTTAATCGGCATCTTGATATTTCTTAAGCCCTTTCGCTTAACTTATTTGACCGCCGAATAATAAAATTCACCTACAGGGTTTGGCCCGGTCAAAACTTATAAGCATCCTTAAAGGGGTATCGTCAATCCCGATCATTCAGGGCGTGAATTCCGTCAATAATTAATATTTGCTATATAAATAATACCGCTATCTAACTCACCAGGAATATGGACCTATATAAGACCGCATCCTCTAATGAATCAAACCAACGAATATTAAATATACGCAAATTAATAATTATTTCAAGATTAAGAGGATAAGCACTATTCATAATAAACCTTGGGGTAAATTAATTTATATAGTCAGTATAAAATTAATTACCCCAAATGTCCCGTTTAATACACACAAAGTGTACTAGCATAGAGAGTCAGAACAATAGACGATACTATTATCTGTTTATTGTAACCAAGACAAACCTACTAAAACTCTGTACTACAGTCATACCGATGGTATGCCTATTTTCATCTTAAACTGTGAACATAAAACTTATATTATATAAGAACCTAAAATCTGATCTTCTGTGTATAAGCCATACTCTACACACTAGATTAAATACTATACAAAATATCGAACATCCATACATAACATTAAAATTAATATACATGCATTGCTCATAAAAATTCTCATAAAATAAAAAATTAATTTTATTAAAATAAAATTAAATACTAAAAATATGATTTTTAGTATACCAATCCTTACACATATACCAATCGGGTTGATAAACAACCCTCCTACTACGATGAGGCACGATCTATGGCTTTGCACTAACAACAATACATTATGCTGATACAGATCCTCGTGCACCGTCATTCCCATGCTGTTCTGGCTGTGCAACTCGGCATGTTGATGGTAGCATCAAGAGCTGGTTCAAGATCTACACGTGTCCCGATAATCATTCCACTACGACGAGATAATGGGATATCGATGACATTTATCTTGTGGTACTTCTTCTTGTACTATTGGTAATGGAGAAGTTTGTACTGCTATTTCACCTCTCGATTTTTCTAGAACAATTTTATTTTTGGAATTGTGGTTTATCACATAATTCTCTTCTAGGAATCGGGTATTGGTGCTAACAATGGTCTTATGATCCTTTAGACTATGAAATAAATTACATTTCATTCCTCTAGGATACTTAACAAAGAAACAGACTTCTATTCTTGATTTCAACTTATTTGTGTTCTCTTTTAGCATATATGTTGGACTATCCCAAATCCAAATATGAACTAGGTTTATGCCCAATCCATAGTTAAGTGTGAGTAGTAGGAACTCACTTAGATGGTACCATATTCAAAATATAAGTTGGCTGTTTCTAATGCATATGTGATATTCGACAAAAAAAAGAGAAAAATATTTAATTAGTGTTTTAAATAAGAATATGTTACAAGGGTAAACCTATGTTTGGGCTATCTTTTTTTGTTAGTTTTTGGCTTAAAAGTAAAAAAAAGCCAACTGGTTTGGCTTATTAGATTTTTTCTCATTTTTTTATTTTTTTTACATGATTTGACATTTAATTTTTTACAAAAAAAAAGTCAAAAATCCTAAAAATTACTAAACAAAAGCTAGTCCAAACATAGGTAGGTCGTAGTTAGTAGCCTATTTCATGGGTTGTTCATTACAAAAATAATTACATTATTATTATCCTATTTAATTATAAATCAAATATTATTTTCATTACAAAAATAATTACACTATTATTAACCTATTTAATTATAATAATTGGTGAAAACGATTACAGTTAAAGAAATTAACCTACATATATATATATAAACCTAGCCTTAGCCCCCAATTTGCACTTCATTCTAAGAAGAAAAGGAGCCGAGAAAAAGAGTGACACGCATCCCCCATCGCGAGCCACTCCCACCGCGCCACCACACATCCACCATCGCTAACCCTCGACCGACCACCACCACCAATATATGATCCTCTCTCCTCTCCTCTCTCTCTTCCGTATTCTCTCTTTCTCTCTCTCTTCCTCACCACCACCTCAAGCCACCACCCACCACCCCCCACCCCTCAACCACCTAACACCTCCACAGAACCACCACTAGCCACCCCAAACCACCTCAGAAGCCCAACTTACAAAACTCTCCATTTTGAAAGTTTTGGAAAAAAAAATAGTTTACTGAGCCACCTTTCGCCACCCTTCACGCCACCACATACATCGAAATTTGCCGCCATAAGTTTAGTCAGAACTACCTCGTAGCCACCTTCGTGTAGCCACAAATGGCCGTCAAATTCAACATCTGAATTATCCGAATGGAGGTTCCAAAGTTTGACGGACAAACCAAGCCAAATACCTGTTACCGCGCCTGAGCCATGCATTCCATGCATGAGTGACTTCCTGTATAGTTTGTTATGCATTTTATTCTCACTTGTTGTTTGTTTGGCAATTTATTCTCTCTTGATTTTATTTTGCACATTAATTAGTTTTAATAAAAATAAAATTAATATAAAAGTTAAAAACTTAAAACAAAATATCTTATGTAAACAAAATTTGATTTAATTATGAAGTTTTTACTATAATTTATATTCACATATGAAGTTTAATAAGATTTTTTTAAAAATAAACTAACTTATCAAAGAATATAAAGAGTTTATACTGAAATATTATGAGTTTTAATTAATTTTAAAAGATTTTTTTATAAAAATCAAACTATTAGTTAAAAGCATAAATATTTTAAATTTTAAATGACATAAAATAAAAATAGGATTTTTATATACAAACAAAGATTAGAAATTTAAAATAAAATAGATTAACTAAAATAAGTGTTTTTGCATTGTTTTGATATTTAATATTAAAGTTAAGATTTTGATAAACTATTAATTCTCTATGTTTGTGAAAAATCTTTACCAATTTATTATGTGTTTTTTATTAGATTTGTCGAAAATTTTAGATAAAAGTGTGATTGACCGAATGTCGGCTAAAATCGGTGAATCTCAAATAATAAATTTCTTGGCATATTGTTAAAATTTTTGTTCTTTGAAAACTAGTGATGATTTATGAAAATAATAGTTTTTCTTATGCTGATGAATCGTGAAAATAATAGTTTTTGCTTGTGCTGGTAATTATCAAAATAATAGTATTTACTTTACCATGGATATCATTTTATATGAGTATGCAAATATATTTTTATGTTGTCAAGCTATCAACTTTGTAATGGGTAAGGTTGACATCTTAAAACCGAAAATAATCCTGATGGTTACAGTTGACGCCTTAAAACTAATTATGGTTATAATTGATGCCTTAAAAACTGAAAATAACTTTGATACCTAGAAACTGGATCTTGAACAAATTATTTTGAATTGCTTGAATCCATGGTAAAACTTGTAATTTAATATTTGAGTACTCATACGAGTTTTATACTTATGAAGTTGTTGCTATGCTATTTCGGTTGAATTTGCAAATCTCTAGGACGACTCAAAAGTAAGGAAATGATGTTTTGGCTTGTTTTGTTTTTTTGGAGATTGTCAAACTTGAGATGTGAATGTTGTAATATTATGTAATTAGTTTTCTGTTTATAATGTTGTACTTCATGACACTAGTTCAACTCTGGGATATATTTATAACATCTTATGCTTCTACAAAAGCTTTTTCTAAATAATATTGGAAAATTCCTAAACTGAAGGTAACAAGCAGGCCTTGGGTGAGTTTTGACCCATTAGCCGGTCACGGATGCCATGCTAAAAAATGGATCGTGACAGCATATCCTCATAATAAATAAGGTAAATCTAAATAACTCATCATAAATCTCACCTTATCCATAAGAGTCATTTTCCCCCTTTGTGCTACACCATTCCACTGAGGCATACCGAGTACAGATAATTGAAATATGATCATAGCTGCTGATAAATTATTCCTGAACTTTATCAAGAGGTACTCACCACCACAATCAGATTGTAGTGTTTTAATACATTTACCTAGATTCTTCTCTATGTTAGCTCTATACTCTTTAAATTTTTTAAAGTATTCAGACTTATGGTACATCAAATAAATGTAGTTATACCTTTAAATAGTCATCAATAAAAGTAATAAAATACTTAAAGCCACCTTTAACCTAGATAATCATGGGTCTACATAAATCAAAGTAAACAAATTTCAACGGTTATTTGGCTCTATAGCTTGCAGCCGAAAGAGGCATCTTGGTCATTTTTCCTTCTAAGTAGAATTCATAAATTGAAAGTGCCTTCACTTCCAATGAACCTAATGATCATTTTTCAATCAGTCTTGTAATCTGTTTTACATTAATATGACCTAGGCGTAAATGCCAAAAATACGTTTGGTTCATTTCAGAAGGTTCATATCTCGTATGTGGTAAATTATTATTGTTATTCAATTCTTTGAGTAATAGTGTTAGGGAGATAAGAGTAATAATATAAAAATCATTCATCAATAAACTAGAACAGATAAAATGCTTATAAACTTTAATAACTACTGAGTCATTAAAATAAATCGAATATCTATCATTTACCAATCTAGAAACCAAAATTAAATTTCTTCAAATAGAAGGTATATAAAGATAATCTTTTAAAATTAAAGTTCGATAACTACCAAAATTAAGAGTAACATCTTCTATTGCAACTGCTGCTTCTTTTGTATTATTGCCTATATGTAGATAGGTTTTTCCATCACTGAGTTGCATGATTTCCTAGAACCCCTGCAAAAAATTGAAAATATGATTAGTGGATCTCATATCTACACACCGGGTATAAGTAGATAACACCTCTAAATATGTCATAATAACTACTTAATAAAATTTACCTTGATTTGTGAGACCTGCTTCCATTTAAATTTATGTAATTGAATGTTTACATGATAGTCAACCTGTGTGGTATTAATTCTAAGCTAATATGCTTGTTATATATGTGTGGCCAGTGGGTTCGATAGCTTTTTAATAAGAATTTTTGTTAACTCGCCTGTGTGCGTGGAGGCTCGAAAAATTTAATTTGGAGATAATTTTAAATTTCAATAATTTTTAATATGAAAATTTTAAATTAATATTAAGTTTATAATATTAATTTCGAGTTCGTTTGCATATTCATCTATGAATATATTATGGTATAATAGGGGAATTTTGGTCATTTGGGAGATTAGGTATTTAGGCCAAGACTAACTTGAGAAGATAAAAGTTTTCCTTTGCCTCCCCTACCTACTTGATCCTCTCTCCCCTCTCCCTCTCTTGTCTTTTTTTCTTCCTCCATGGATGAAACCTTAACCTCTCTCTCCCTTCCCTTTTCCATTTGAAGGCCAAAAGCTTGGTATTGATCAATAGTACAAGAACAAAGATTGTTCTAGGCGTCAAGAGCAATATTCCCAACCGAGTAAACTTTTGATTCGACGAGTTCGGGCATTTTGGGTGTGTTAAAGTTTCGAGCTTCGACTCATCGAGGTACGATCTCGATAAATCTAGAAGAAATCTCTTGGATATGTGATTAATTTCTCTTATTTATGAAAAATGATAGGAAACCCTTTTATTTCGAAAATCCTAGTTCTATGGAACTTGAGAGTTGATATTTGGAAGGAGTTAAGTGATATTTTATGAAATTAAATGAGTATGTGAAGTTGGGTGTTTATAGATGCTGAAACTTGTTTTAAATTAGAAACCCTAACTAAGAGGTAAGGTTGTGATTTTGGGATTTGGTATCTTAATGGAGTTTGAATGAGAAATTGAAGAATTAATTGAGTTAATTGGGGTTGCATATGTTGATATGTGTTGAGACTTTTGTGTGAATTAAAAATTATAGCTTAATTGGGAAATAGTTAATGAATTATGGGTTTGGTGCAAACATTGTGAATTTAATGGAGCTTTGATTCTATTTAATACTTGTGAAAAGCTTTGAAATGCTAATTTGATGGTTGGAAATTGGTTTTACCCATGGTTTTTGCTCTAGAATCCCTCTTTGAAAGAAAAGTGTGAGTTGTGAACATTTTGGAGTTAAAATCAAGTTTTTTGGTGTGCTCTTGGGTGGATGACCGCTCGAGCAATTTTGAGTCCGCTCGAGCAGTCTACTACCAAAGAAAAAGGGGTTTTATCTCTACTAGGTAGCCACTTGAGCAGACCCACCTGAGTTATGTTGGAACTTCATTTTCTTGTTATAAAAGTATCTTTTCATTCAGGTGTTGCCCCGAGACCTCATTGTGTTTAAATTGAAGTTTTGAGAGTCTTTTTTTCAATGGCTTAACTCTCTTTTCGAAAATCATATGGAGAAAATGGTTTTGTTTGGAACAATAGATGTAAAGTGGGGTTTCTTAATGGTTTTTCCTTTTAAATTCGACCTATCTTTGTAGGTTTATGTGGGTGGTTCATATGCCTTGAGTTTTATGGGTTGGACGTGGGATGGTGATAGTATGGATTAAATTGGAGTTGGGTTATCAATAAAAGTTGAGGTTAGGGGTGATTGATAAAAAGAGTTTAATCCCATCAATGGATTTAAGAAATTTGTGCATGAGTTGCATTATTATGATTACTATGTATAATAGTAAATCTGTGTTAGTGTGAGAACATGTATTCTAGCCTATGTCACATATTCTAGCCCGTGTAGCATATCTTAGCTTGTGTAGCATATCTTAGCCTATGTGGCATATCCTAGCCTGTGTAGCATATCTTAACATGTGCGGCATATCTAGCCTGTGTGACGTATTTAATCTATGTGGCGGTATTAGCTTTCTTGACAATAATTCCTTATGTTGTATTTTTGCCTGAGTGTCATGACAGCATCTAATAAGCCCGTAAGAAAAGATTTGTGAAACTTGTTGAGGATTGGAGAGAGATATAAGTTAACTTTGATTGTTTATTAATCATGAGAAAGAGTACCCCTTTTTAGTTTTCATTGGAAAACTACTTAAATATCATAGTGATGGTTTAAAAATTTATCTTTTTACATATCATGCTTTTATTCTTGCGTAATCGTATTCTATTGTGCCTTGGCTCATGATGTTTGTTTAACACCCATTTCTGGTGTTGGAGGTGATTCTATGGCTTAATGGCAAGAGGCGAGGTGCTGATTATCTTCTAGAGTTTGAATCCATGTAATACCATATTTTGATTATGATACATTGTTGAACATGGGTTGTAATTAAATTCTTAAGGGTTGTAAGACCATAAGGCTATGTTATTTATGATTATATGTATGAAAGTCTCTTGTTTATTGAGATTCTTTAATTATGGGGGTATGACATATTGAGCTCTAGGTTCGAATATCTTTGAGTCATGAAAAGTGACTACGCTACCGCGTGAGATTTGATGTTAGGTGTTTGATATGTGTAGGCTAGTATGCCTTAGTAAAAGGCCCTAGATTCTAATACCTTAGACCGTGAGAGTTGGAGATCATGTTGCATGTTGGTGGCATATGTGCATGGAAATTAATATGGCTTGAGTGAATTAACATGTTATATGTTAGATGTTTAGTATACGTGTAGGGACACGATCTCTTGTAATTTTAAAAAATATTAATTAAATAGTAGTGCAGTCGTAGAGTTGCTTCCAGACATAAATATGGGCGTTCGAATGGAAATGGACTAGAAAGTTTTGCGTCCGAACGGCGTCCGGACAAAAATTGGTCTATGTGTTTTGCGTCCGGACAGGATTAAGGGCGTCCGAACGGACTGCGTTGGGGAGAAGTTTAAAAGTCGGGTTTGAGGCATTTTTCTTCATTTTCTCCTCTCTTCTCCTCTCTCTCTCTCTCTCTAAATCAAAGATTAAACCCTAGAGTTGATTTTGGTGGTTCTTAGAGCATTCCTAGCTCCATTAGACTGGATTTCCTGCCTCTCACCCGATGGATATCCATTGCAGGCTTGAGCTTGGTGTTGAAAACTCGTTTCTCACCGTTTAGTTGGAAGTTTCGGTCGATTAGAGCTTGTTCGGGTTTGATCCTAGTTGCTAGAGCTTCAAAGAGGTAGGATCAATGACTATACTTAAAAATCTAAGTAATATGAGTTGTATATTTAAAAATATATACATGAAATAATGAAATTGATGTTTGAAACTGTAGGTTTGGGTCTTGAACTTGTGAGTGATTTAGGATGTTTTTAAATCATTATTGTGGTTAGATATAGTTGGATTTGAAAAATGAAAAGTTAGGGTTTGATTTTGGGATTAACCCATGAAAAATAAGGGTTTGTGAGATTAAATGAATAAATGATAAAATTGATGAATGACTTAGTAAATCTTTGGTTGTGGGAACCTTTAATTTGCGTTTTGAAATGTTAAGGTTTGATTATTGTCAAAATCATAGAAAATTAGAATTTTTGGGGTTGTTGGACCCGAATGATGAAATAAAAATTGGGGGCTTGAACAAACTATGAAAATGTGATGAGTTTTTTAGAATCACCATGTGTTTGTTGGGTTTTAAACTAATTAAAACTGAAATACGTGAAATCTATAGAATTAATGGTGTATAATCACTGCTTTATCCTATTCATGTTGAGTATTAAGAAGAGGATAACCATTGTTGGGTTTAACTTGTATACGAGAATATGTTTAATTGTTTTTAATCATATTCGTGTTGGGTATTGACGAGAAGAACCATTATTGGGTTGGACTCATGTTTGAGAATTGTGATTGAATAAATCTAAAAGGACAAATTTAGATTTAAGGATTGTTTAAGTTGGGCTTGAATAGCTCCTCGGTGAAAGACCAGAAAATTGCGCAAATTGGGCGACCTATCCATTAGCTAATAACCGAGAAGTGAGGTGTTTGTCGAGATGGGATATAGAATGCACTGTTATTTAGCGGGCCTCGCATAGCCCGATCGGTAGTAGCGCAGCATGGGTTTATAAGCTCGTCCGGAGTCGGCTTCTAATGTGTAAACCACGAGTTGGTTAAAATGTGAAGTGATAGAGATATGTGTGTGTGTGTGTGTGTGTGTGTGTGTGTGTGAGAGAGAGAGAGAGAGAGAGAGAGAGTTGTGGATTTGGAACTCAAAATGAGTAAAAATGAAATAGAATGAATGGTAAAGAAATGGGTGATTTTGTATAAAGAAAATTGGTTATATGAAATGGGTTTATTTGATGGAAAATGGGGTTAGTTTTTAATAAAACTGTATGTTGCATTTCACATAACCATCCTCAAATATCATGCATATGTTCATTGTTAGTCTTTTTTCTATGAGTCTCGGCTTATGTTGTTTAACAACATTTTATGTGATAGATAAAGAAAGACCTTCTATGTAATTTTGATAGGATTGCATCTGTAATTCCTCCGAAAACATTGGATATATATTTGGATAAATGTATTTGTGGGTTTGAGTAACCCGTATTGTAAGACCCTAAGGCCATGGATTTATATTTAATATGCATGTGAAAACGCAAGTTTGTGTTTGTGTTTGAGATCCTTGGTTCGGATGTAATCTTAAGACATTAAAACGTTTTTTTTCTTTCAAGTATTTGAGTTGAAAGGGGTTATTTCTCATTCAAATGTATGTTTTGCCCACTTTCTATCTTATTCAAAATTTTGGGTTTGTTTTAAAAAATAGGGATGTGGCTTTGGGATTCGGGGGTTAAAAATGAGAGAATTCAAAGATGTTTTAAAAAATATTTTAAACACCTTGAAAACTAAGTTTTGAAAACCTATTTTGTTGAAAATAGAGTCGCCACTTAGTTTTTGAGAAAAACTAAGAAAAACAAAATTGACTACTGATC